>JAATLQ010038574.1:0-66598 GCA_013421005.1 Heliconius erato x Heliconius himera | reverse complement strand
GTTCAACAAAAACACGCGTAAAATCTGGACATGTCGATTTTCCAATACGTGTCCAGTTGGCTTCTGAAATAATTATATTGTTTTAAATATTATTTTATCTCTGAATATTTCACGAATGCATAAGAGAATCTAATATAAAATCTTCTTTAATTTACATAGAGATTTTATTTAGCTAAATAATGTCAAATAAAATATAAAAACTATAAATGGTATATGTATTTATAAATAATCTCACCATCAGGGTTCCGCCGGGTGCGGGGGCGAAGCGCCGCTGCTGTCTTCTGACTGTAGGCCTTCGCCCATATCCGTACCAACCTGTTATTATATTTAAACATTTATATAATATATATAATTACCTATAATAAAAACTACATGTATAACTAAGCATAATAAAATTTGACTGAATATCTGTCTAAATTTTCATTTCTTCACTCTGGAGTTTTGCCACTTAGCATAACCAGGCTTGCAGAATTCACCGGAAAATGTGGAACGGAATGTTTTAATACTACGTCCGTAACTGTCTACCCTGCTGTGTGCGGGATACTTACAGCGTGAAGCAAAATATATATATATATATATATATATATATATATATATATATATATATATATATATATATATATATATATATATATATATATATATATATATATATATATATATATATATATATATATATATAGTTGACATTTAACAAAGTAAGACTTACATACTTTAATATATAGTAATTAGATTCAAAATTGTATTAAACATCGAAAATTATGCATTTCGTTATTCATTTTACTTTTAATACTGACCGCAAGTACACTAGAATGCAAGTATTAGCACACTATATTACATATAAAAATAAAAATTAAATATTAAATATACCTTTAGTACGTCGTGTAGGGAACTCATACTGCCTAGACTTAGCGGCGTTAAGCAGCGTTCTAGTGCTGATCCGCTGCCTAGAGAACCGCCGCCCACAGACCTGTGTTAATAGACAAATAAACACAAAAAAAGATATGTTAATAGACAAATTATTTTATGAAATAACATTTTTATAGAGAAGTTAAATTACTAAATAGACAATATGGGTAAAAGCTGACATCATTTATGACATCAAATTATGCTCAAGTCTGTTTCTATCTATATAAACAAATTCATTTAGATTAAGCCTCCATTACACTGGTCCAATTTTTATATTCATGTATTTTTTTTGTTTAAGAATTAATACATTAACACAAGTAAAGAAAAATGTTGATGAACGACTTTCGCGCAAATATCAGAGAGAATCAAAATAACATATATGCTACAATTTATGCAAAGATTTGTTATAATTTGGCTATAAAATTAAAGTGGTATATCTCAAGTATATGTAGCTATAGCATATATTGAAGCCAGCATTCAAGTGTTTAATTACGATCCCTAACCGTACAATATTACAATTAAGTTATTGGTTGGCGGCCGAAATAGTGCTTGGGTGGCTAGTTTCAAATGGAATAATAATAAATAACAATAAACAATTTTATTATTTTGGAAAACATAGATAATATTATTCTTGTAGTTTTAGATTATATCAGTATAGTCAACTTAGCAACTTTAAAGACCAACTGGACCATTTTAAGGACATAATATATAAATATAGGCAATTTATTAATAAATTAATCACATATTTCTAATTTGACAAATATAAATAATAAAAAGAAATGCATTCGGTGACAAAAGGTACGGAACATGAGCATTTAATGAAAGAAATAATAATAAAATATAACCATAAATTACCTCTCCATAGCACGATGCGTTGGCGGTGAGGGCGGTGCCTCAGTCGGTGCGTCGCGAGATCTACCACGCCACGAACCTTGTAGGGTAATGATAAAATAAAAATGAATTGTATAATATTAAATGAAATACTCACACTTGATTAAAAATAACAGGAACTAAGTAAGAGTGAGGTAAAATATTTAGTATATAAAAAGACATGTTCACTACGAATTTTAGTTATCTAGAATCTAACAATAAAAAAATTCCATACATCTTTTAATTATATATAGAGAGGTTTTACGTATATAAAACTTGCATGTACGACAAAATAACCATTATTGCAGAGATAAAATAACAGTACTAACAAACTCCTACGCCAACAGAATAAAATAAATTAGAAACCAACCATTATAAGATCCTGTGGGATGTGATATAGTTAGCGGTGACGTCCGCTTGCTGCTGTCACGGCTACCGTACAGTTGCTTGAAACAACATTACACATTAAAATATTAGAAAATTATAATTGAAAATAAAAACAATGATGAAAGTATTAATATTTACAGTACGGACGATGTGTCATTGCCGCCTTCAAGTTAGGCTTTTTGAACTTTTGGGTATTTCACATTCCGGAATAAAACAAATCATAAGTTCGAAAAAATCCTAAAATCTGCGCACTACCTTCTACTAACTTCAGGACGGTCACGACTCGTCGACCGTACTGTAAGTGTCTATATAATATATATTATATATTTTCTTTTTCATTTATACTACTACCGTACTGCAGCGGTATAGCATTTAATTGTTAATACAGTGGTTGTAAACTCTACTCCCACTTTAGAAAATCAATTATTTTCGTTTTCCCGCCCTAGTAGAACAAAGTGTGGTGTTAAGTACCAACTGAATGTCTGGAAAACTGATCGATGCTTGGAGAATATTAGCAGTAGGTTTTCTCTTAAATATGTTGGTGTATGCGAGATACTTGATAGCACACCTGATGGTCGCCGTCGGCAGTCTCGATGGTGGTGGGCAGGTCGAGCAGGCGCTGCGAGCGGATGCCGTCGCCGGGCCCCATGTGCGACACGTGCGCGAAGTTGGACGGCGCAGAGATCAGCCGCGAGCGCCGCTCTGATCTGTTTACGATACTAACATATAACAACGAAGGATCAACGGTGGTCTAATGGGTACCTATCCATTTTACGCCTATAAATATTCAACGGCCGGGATGATTGTCCATACACCCAGACTGTTGGGTCAGATCTAATATTGGATCATGACTATTTTCCTCAATATAGCTCAATAATAGGCCTTTTGTATCATGTGTTTTGATTGCAAGTGCACTTGTGCAATATAGAGTGCGCAGAGTGCGCTTGCACTAGAAAGTTATAGTTCAAAATTTTACTAAAACTATTATTTTTTTCAAAAAATCTTAATATTTGTTATACTCATAGGTGTGAAATGGATAGGTATTGAGGTCCCCTGTCTATCGTCCACCATTTATAAGTCGATTGAGTTACATCCTGTATATACTGCACATGATACTATGTTTTTAATTTTATCAACTAAAAAATAACTTATATTAGTTCTCTTTTTATACAACCCGTTCTCAAACGTCATATACTGTCCTTATCTATTCCTTTCTTATATTATTTAATTAATATTAAATGAAAACATTTATGAAACAAGAGTGGAAAGTGAGTTGAATAAAAAAGGATTTTTCCTCTCATTAAAAAAAAGTAACTCACAATCTATTATGAGCTTCGATAGCCTGGTGCGATTGTTCTCTCACGGAGAAACGACGTTTGTTCGAGCCGTACGATATGAGATCAAAGTTTAGGGGACCAGCTGTAACATATAGACACACAATAAATTAGAATTAATTATGTCCTATAAATATATAAAAAATGTAATATTGAATTTTATTTAACTCGCTCTGGTAACAAGTCAAACGAGGTTGATTGGAAGTAAGAAGAACACTAAAATCACATCTGCACAACCATTTACGGATATTGTATCGGCGGCGTTGAGTTCCGACATTCAATATGCAATGTTTAAAAACATTGTGCGATGTGTGAGGGTACAGATCCAGTCTCAACACTAGGTTCCCGTATACGAATATAAAGCTAAACAACTTACCTGATCTCAGCGGGCGCAGGTACACGAGCGTGGGCTGTGTGTCCGTGGAGAAGGGGAACGAACCCGCGCCAGCGCCACCCACCAGCACTATCCAACCTGACTCGTCTAACGGGCGGGCGTTCGCTGGAATCAAATATCAGATATTTATAGGCTCAAACTATTTAATCATAACATTTTGAGTTTATTATACTTTTTAGAAAATGTATAAAAAATTAAGTGTAACAGGATTTGAACCCGTGCCTCTTTGTGTAAGGGCTCTGACTACTCTCCATCTACTAATCCATACTCATCAGGCTAAGTCGAAATTAACTTCTAATTGCTTGTGTATGTTGTTAGCATCTCTGCAGGGAGATCTTTACTGATTTCCGTTACCCAAAGATAATTGCTTAGAATTATCACTTACTAAGAGAGAAAAGAGAATGCTTTATTAAACTTATTTTAGTTTATTACTAGCTGATTATATCTAACACTAGTACATTTAAAAAAAAATTCATAAGCTATTTGAAATGTTATTTTCCATTTATATTCCAGCTATAGGCAGTGATTAAAATAAAAATTACTTTTTTTGTAATACTTACGTAAGTTAATAGTTTGCACCCACTCCCCTGACTCTATGTCGTATATGTCGATGTGTGATGTTGTGAATATTAACAGGTGGGTATCGTTGATAGCTAGAAAACAAATACATTTACTTAAAAAAAAATATTTATTACCCTATTGCGAAGAAGTTAAAAAGAAAATTAATATTTTTGGTGGAAGTGTCAGCATCACATTAAATGAAACCACAGTTTTAACTAATCTATAAAAGCCTAATACATTTAAAAAAAACAAATTTTCCCAAAAATTAAAAAGTTTTTTTTTCCAAACAAAATAAATAATAAAATTGTCGTTGCAAAATAAAACGCTACTTGTAAAAACGATGCACGCACACATAAACCTATCAAAAAAACATTGCTGCACTCGCTTTATTCCGAAATCAAGTCGTTTTGGCGATAAAGTTCAAAGTTGTTTAACCTTTAGTAGTATATTTGTAGCAGTAAGTGTTTATGTTATTGGTATCTATGCGTAATCGCGTCACACAAAATACAGATATGGATAAAAATCGAGAAATGAAAAAAAATCCTACGTCAAAACTGTTGAGGCATCTCGATTAATTTCTTTAGGTATGGGTTTGATATATTTTACCCTATATGTTGTTTCCATAAATAGTTTGCTGACAATTCCATATACAGGATATAGATGTTCGATCTTTTGTTGCCTTGTAAATGCTAAATCAATAAAACGATTTTAAGAAATGCTACGGTATTAGATATGTCTTGAATTACCATGTAGATTGTTGGAATTTTTGCTCGTTTATTATTCACTTTTTTAGATTTCCTTTAAAATATATATTTACAATTTAGGTTAATTTTTGTATTGCTCTATATATAATTTTATAATAAAAAAATACTTAATTTTTATGCTTAGCTTCACGTGTATACTGCGCCATTAGATAAGCAGCGGAAACCTAATGATAAGACACTCCGTTTCCTACGCACTGTCGGATTTTCGAGTCATTGCGTGTTAAGTGAAAGAGCCCAACGCCGCGATTTCTATTGTTACCAGCGAGGTAATAAAAATATAAAATAATCCATTTCCTCGAATGGGAATCGAAACTACAACTGTCGCGTTTACAGGCACGCTATGCTATGTATGGATGCAGACACCCACCGTGGTAGGTGGGGTGCGCGGTGTACATGAGCTCGGTGTCGCGCGCGCGCAGGCCGGCGCGGTCCACGTAGAGCGCCAGCGCGCCGAACACCAGCAGCCAGTCGCCCGCGCCGCCCACCGCGCGCGCGCACAGCGGCCGCGCGCCCGAGTGCGACAGGAACACGCCCACCTGGTTCTCGGGGTGCACCAGCGCTGCGGGCGGACATCAGGCTCAGTTAGTACAATTTAAATTACATCAAATAATATATTTTAAATACATTTGTACTAATACATAATGTACAATTGCAAACAAAAAAACATCTAGTTTTCACCTCACAGACAAAAAAATACATATGTATAGAATAATAATTTACTGTTTGTCTATTCACACCAGAAATAACCATACATCTATTACATACTGTACAGTACACCATAGTCTTTTTAAGATTCGCCAATATCATTATTCATATATCATTATTTTATTGAAACTATTTAAATACAATTTAAAAAATCGTTGAATTTTCATCAAACAACGAGTAAAATTGATTCCTTATAATTTATGAAAATTGGGGAGTAAAGAGTTATAAAATTAATACTAAATTTCTTCTGCTTACTCTTCTATACGGAAAACATGTCAAGCTGCCTGTTTTGAAATTAATACAATAAAATTATATAACACAGTACACGAGCTAAAACAAAAACAATACTAACAAACAGCAGTCGGATGTGGCGCATGTGCATCTACCCTCAAGGTGTGCGCTACGACACCTCCCCTGTAACCCAGCAAGAGCCGCCCCCGCACTAACTGCAGGCTGAGCACAGGTGCGGCCGCGCGGAGCTCAGCCACGCGACAACGCCGCGCGGCGGTTCGAGTTATCTCGTAGACTAGGACTATCCACACGTTCTGCCGCTTGCACACGACGGCGAACCCGTGCGCGGAGGCGTGCAGCTCGCCCACGGCGATGTCCACGGCGCCCTTGGCCTCGGACAGCTTGACGCTCTCGGCCTCGGCGCACTCGAGCGCGCGCAGCGGCACGAGGCGCACGTGGCGGCCGCGGCCCGCGATGACGACCAGCAGGTGCTCGCGCGGCACGTAGCGGATGCGGTGCACGGGCGCGATGGCGCGGCGCGGCACCAGCTCGGCGCGCTCCAGGTCCAGCAGCGCCAGGCCCAGCTCGCCGCCCAGCGCCACGCGCGCGCCCTCCACCACGCACGCGCACACGGCGCCGCGCGCGCCGCCGCCCACCTCCGCCAGCGTGTGCGCCGCGTACGCCTGCCGACAGATAACAACACGAAATATAAACATTGCACTTCTACGCCCTATTGTTTATATATTGATTCATTTTTCAACTTCTGATGGTTGCGATTGGAGATGGTTGCGATTATTTTGATTTTCCCGCTCCGATGAGATTAAGTGCGGCGTTGAGTTCCACCATTCTTCAAGCAGTATTTCAAATTCTACCTTATATACAAGATAGGACAAGAAATGAAAAAAAGAAACATTAAACACATGTTACTCACACATTTGTCAGGCAAGTTGTTCCTCTTCAATATCCTATGCAGTTCACTTAGCGCGACGACCCATTTGGTTTTCTCCGACTCGGACTCCGCCAACATTAGTGTGTGATAACGTTTACCTCCTTCTAGTTGTGATGTTGATATCTGAAGGAATAAAAAAAATATTAATTGTTTTTTTTTTTATATATTACTAAACAATTTTTTTGTCTATAAGAAATAAATAATAATTTATTAATCAAAGTTAATAAATTATTATTTATTTCTTTAGACAAAAATTTTGTTTAGTAGATATTGGGCATGAGAAAATTTATTTATAATGCAACCCGAAATCTAATACATACATATGCAGTGGTATAAAGTTGCAACATGCAAAAAAGACCAAAGTAAAGTTAAAAATATTTAATTTTATTAATGCTGTTTAAGGTAATATAAACGAACTTAAGTAACTTAAATGAATAACGACGTAAAAAATGTGTGTGTATAGCCATATAAGAGTTTTAAGTAATGTAAGGATATGTTTTAGTTAACAGAAATATAAACCATGTGTTTATAGTGCATAAAATTGCTACAAAAAATGTCAATAATTCAAAAGATTATAAATCAAAAATATCGACATTATAAATTAAAATAACAAATTATATAAATTAAATAATAACTTAATGCGCACCCTAAATATGCAAGGTATGTCGCGTTTGCTCGCGTGTATGACGTCAGAGTCCTTCACCGACGTCACACTAAACTCCGAATCCCGCATGTCCAGAACTTGACTCACGCATACCGATGGGAGAGCGTTTCTGGAAAGAAAAAATACTTAAGAATAATGTTTTATTTTATTCTTGGATCGAATAAGTTGATGTATTTAATATGATATGAAGTTAAACTAATAAATGAATAAATGTAATTTGGGTTAACAGAGATTTTTCTTTATACAAAAAAAAATAAGTTACTTACCTATCTTGTGATATGTCATATAGGAACAATTTGAAGTCGCAAACAACGACGAACTGCCGCATCCAGCCTTTCTTCACACCGCCGGGCTTAGGAACCTGTACAAAAAATAGATGTATATTTTTTTGTCTCATGATCTTGATATCGTGTTTTATATATCGTTTTCATCTTCCCGATGTACGAGGTGTGTTCAAAAAGTATCGTGAATTTTGAATTTTCGCGGGTTACGTATATTCGAATTTCGATTTTTTGTGCCGTTATGTTGTTACATATGTCTCACACTTATGCTGGTAAGTTCGGCCATTTTGAATGTTCAGTTAATTGTTGACAACTGCTTTGCTTGCACGTTTTTTGGTTCCTCTTCGATTTTTACCTATTTAAAAAAAAATTACAAAGAACCTGTATCAAATTTTGTGTGAAAAACGAAATTAAGTACGCGGATGCATTCCGAATGTTGACTGTGGTATATTGAGAAGCTACTTTGGACAAAAGGAACGTTTATCGGTGATACAAAATGTTTTTAGAAGGCCGAGAAGATGTGAATGACGAAGAGTGTGCCGGACGCCCGGGCACTTCAACAACAGACGAAAAAATTGATGAAGAGAAGTAAATTGTATTGGCCAATCGTCGAATCACTGTTAGAGAAATTGCCGAGGACTTAGGCAAATCGATTGGCTCGTGTCATTCGATTTTAATCGATAATTTGGGTATGAGATTGATCGCTGACAAAATTCGTACCAAAATCACTCACACATCGCTGCTTGTACGCGACTTTTTGGCTAAGAACACACTAATAATACCGCAGCCACCGTATTCCCTAGATCTGTTCCCCTGTAACTTTTTCTTGTTCCCGAAACTGATGAAGACAACATGAAAGGACGACGCTACGTCACGATTGACGAGATAAAGACGGCATTGAAGGAGGAGCTGAACAAGATACGAAAAAATGATTTTTTGAAGTGCTTCGAAGATTGGAAGAAACGTTGGCACAAGTGTATAATATCCCAGGGGGATGACTTTGATATTAATGACATAATACACAAGACGCCACGTACCTTGACGTACCCCTCGTAGGCGGTGCCCTGCCCGCGCGCGGGGTCGATGCCGAGCGGGCGGCGCGAGCGCTCGGGCGGCAGCGGGCAGCGCGCCGCCACGCGCGCGCAGCACCGCGTGTGCACCGCCAGCCCGCACGTCTCGCACACCACGCCTTGGCGCGTCAGCCCGATCTGGTGTACAGTGCACACTCATATTTATATTTTACACTTATATACTTTCACTATTTTATGCGTTTTTTTTGTTTATTTCACATTATAAACAATCTTTAAATATAAAATGTCTCACCATCAACGATGTACAATGATTACATTTGGTAGGACTACTGAAAGTTCTAACTAGAAACTGGTGAACCTTCTGCTTGCCGGGCACGCTCGGTCCTAACGTCGGATCTTGTAATGAATACTGTAAATACAATAAAAATATACATTTTTATGAACAATACAAAATAAATATTAAATGAACAACCCCACTTTCCGGAATTCAATGCCGAAACCAAAGTATATACATATATATATTCAAAATAAAATATTTTGGTCCTTTAAATGTGATCCAAAACAACTCTTAAAACAACCAATTCCCTTCCTTACATAAGAACACTAAAAATCACGTATATTTTAATCCTAACTAACTAATTAACTAGCTTCACGGTTTATCACTAGCAGGGTAGTCACAAAGAATGGAGCGCCAAACACTAGGGTCGCTACATACCTATTTCGCCTTGTACTCAGCACATTGTTCTTCATTCTCACCGTGACATCCTCGCTAGTACCTGCCATTCTGTGTACCTCTTCATTGCGGATTCGATCAGCTAAGCTGACTCCGCATATCTTACGAAGAGATCGCATCTCCACAGCATTCATCTTTCTTTCATTCTTCTTCCGTAATACCCACGTTTCACTGCCGTATAACAGAGTCGGTACCATTGTGTACAGCCAAACGCGCAGCTGTGCTGACGTTTCGCCGTCTTATCAATGCAGCTAAGGCTCCGTTGACCTTGTTACCGGCAGCAATACGCCTTTCCACATCCATTTCGTATCTTCCATCTCTACTGAACACTGATCTTGCATTCCGTCCTTTCTTCATCTCTTTCAAAAATCAGAACCTTTGTCTTATTCACATTGAGGTTTAGACCATTATATTCACACCCTTCTTTCAGAGTGGTGACCAAAGCCTGCACAACGCAACCTCAACAAACTCGCATTCTGATGATGCAATAAGCACTGCATCATCTGCGTACAGCAGACAATTCACATTCAGGTCACCTACTTTCACTCCCATATCACTTCCTTTTATCCATTTATTAATAAACAATAAATATATAATAAATAATAACTTACAGTGGACATCTCACTAGGCGAGCTCTTACACGAGATGGGTGATGCTGCACGCTGTTCCATTTCATCTTGCGATTCCGCTGAGCCACTCAACGCGGTCGATTGTTGCGAACCGTACATTAGCTAAAAATATTAGTAGTGAATATAAAAACATCCTTAAACCTTTTAAATATAAAAAGCCGGAGTGACGCAATTATGAAGAATATAACTGTTCACGCAACGGTGGTGGTGGGTTTGTTTATCATTAGAAATATGTTTATATTTAAAAACATTTTCATGAATAGTCAAACAAAACAAAACGTCAAGTTTTGCCACTTATCACTTACATAATGTCTAGGAAATGGGTATTATTTAGAGAAATTTTTAATATTAGGCTAAGACATTTTTCGTTATAACTATGATAACTTTGGTAAATGAGAATGTATGAATATTAAGGCATATTCGTTGGAACATTCCAAAACAATAAATAGAAAGTAGCTTCAGCTTCACGCTGTATCCCGCACACAGCAGGATAGGCAGAGGGAACCTAGTGTTAAGACACTTCGTTCCCCAATATAAAGTAAATTTCGATTTTCTTAATTTTCTACAAATTAAACATAATTATACATCATATCGAAAGTGGTTAGAAAGAAAGAAAAACATTTTAGTCATATTAGTATAATGATATTTAAATCACGTTATTGTTATTAACATTACATTATAACAACAACATAAACGGTAAGTAGAGTGAGTACTAATAACACAAACACAATAAAATTGTAAAACATAAAAAATATAGCACACAAAAAAAATACTTAACGAAAATAAAAAAATTATATTAAAATAAATAAATAAGAAAAAAAAATCTAAACAAATACCTTTGCATTGCAACAATGCTGAACATTCCTGTAACGGTAATGCGGCGATATCTGTACGTGAATAAGCGATGGATATAGGATTAGCAAATGATAAAGCTTACAAAACATAAAAGCTAAAACACAACATTAAAAAAAAACATCCAACAATATGTTTAATTGATTTTTATAGTTATACTTATTCATATCGTAGATTAGAGTGTAAAGCTGCTAACTGGCTACTAAGCCAATTATCAAGGAAGACAAATGACTTAATAAAAACTATGAGTATTATCTGGTTTTTGTTAATTTTCAAAATAGATTTGTATTCTACTATATATATATATAAAAATAAATAAGATGTAACAATATTGGTTTGATTTTCACACTTTCGAATGGTACAAGGATGTACCTAATGAAAAAAGGAAAAAAAAAAAATTTAGAAGGTTTACACTCCAAGCTGACGATATTATTTTATTTACTTTCTTATATAAATCACACTTTCACATACTTGATCTTAATATTTTTTTGTTCAAAATAGAAATACATATTTGTAAGTAAAATAATAATATCACATTTATGTAAAAGTACTTTAAAAAATCAATCAAACATTCTAATTACATAAAAAACTGAAAATTAAATTATAATTAACAAAATATATTAAAACGTGAATGACAAGTTATTTACAATGTTCAGTCACCAACAAAGTTAGTTATACTATAAAACAAAGTCATATCTAAATATAGTCATTAACTTTAATATGAGTAAAACTGGAAAATGGCATAGTATTAATAAAATTAAATTTAATAAAATATAATAAATAAATAAATAAATCACCCTCACCCCACAGAAGGGTAGACAGAGGGAACCTAGTAAGTATTAAGTGACTCCGTTTCACATTTTCCACCGAATTCTGGAGGCATTGCGTGTTGAGTGGTGAAACTCAACGCCGTACTTTGACCTCGACACCAGAGCGAACAAATGAAAATATTCATTTAAATAAATATTTCATTTTCTCGACTGGGGATCGCACTCATAACCAGTCGCATTAACAGCCACACACTTGTGCCCAGCGCCACGACTGGCCTCAAATGAAATTTAATATTATTAATAATTACAATTACATAATAAATTGATATGAATAAAAAATGAATGAAATATAAATAACAATATTTAATCAATTTCTCTCAAATTATTTTCCTTTTTTCTAATACTGAGCACTGGCTCAGTGAAAGTGAAAGTGATACGAAACATATGAAAATGAAAAAGATGGAAGCATCTTTTCAATTTCAATTATGTATTTTATGAAATATATATAAGTTTTAGAAAAGACCGATATGCTATTAGAATTGTTAAAAAAAACAACTTAAAATAAAAATATTTAGATATCACTTTGTACTACAGAATACAACAAAATACATGGAAAATAAAAAAAACTTACCTTTTGTTCATTATTCATAGAAGCGACATTATCATAATGTCTTTCCGTAGGAGCTTCCTTCAAGAACTGCTCTAAGTAGCTCATTTGCGATGGCGGCCGATCCAAAACTGAAACATGAAACGAGAATTAATATTTTATATTAATAATATAGATAAAAAATATATTAGAAGTTTAAAAAAAACATTGGTAACACATAAACCAATCCCAACCGAAACCATGATATCAAAACGTCACTAAAACTATTCAATGAATATGTATTACATAGCGTAAAATAAGTACAGTCGAGTGACAAATTGTAAGGATTATAAAAAAAAACAAAAATAATATAAAAAATCCAATTATAAACAAAAAAACACCCGACTACGTACATTTTAGTTGTCACAAAGTGAGGACTGGGACATGCACGGGACAATACAATTGGCTGTTTAAACTAAACCTTAGCCCACACTTCAACACTCACACAACAATTATTCTGAAAACTAACTTTATAAATCACAATAACAAATTAAAATCTCAAAAGCAGCCTAAAAATATATTATATTTTTAAATGAAGAAAAAAGTATATTTCCAATAAATTGTGAGAATGTTGTATCCACGTCTGAGGTTGTTTACAAAAACTAGGGTTTACAATTAAAAAAAAAAAACAGATTAGTACCTAAGTGCGTATACAAACAAGTGTTAAAGAAAACAAGATCGCTCAGCGCGTTATACGTTGGCAATGAATGGACACTAAATTTTGTTCATAAAAAATTCGAGAACTTAAAATAAATGAATTTGGAAGAGAGAAAAAACGTATTCTGTCACATCCATGCCACCGCAACAAGCTCAAGCAAAAGCGAAGCGATTTACAATGATAGAAGTGAAATGTTATCAAATCAAATAATTTTCTTTTTTTTTTTTTTGGAATTTTGGAAATACATTACTGTTTCAGGGTCGTATTAATATTAAGGAAACTTAATATATTAAATACAACTAGACTTACATACAAAATAGACCCACAAAACAGCAATATCAAATTAATTAAATCAAAAATCAAAATTTTCCTTGACACTTGCTCGTACTTACAATGAAAAAATCGAAAGAGTATACAAAAAGTACATAGTTATTAACTAAAAACGCAGCACAAAGACAGGAAATCCATGAAAAACCTTTTTAATAATTAGCAATTAATTGTTGGTGGATAAAATGTAAAAAAATATTATTAACATATAAGACTTAGTAAGTTGCCGCCAGGGTACAGATAGCAGCGACAAAATATATATTGTTTTTATTTTTTTTATACCACCAACAAAAAGTATATAACCAAAGGTAAAAAAATAAAATAAAAAAACAACATACACAATCACATATATCGATACTACTCTAAATAGGACATATTATGGACAAACTTATGTATTATAGACAAAATATCACGAACCATTCTCTTCTTTACCGCTCCAGTAGCTCGACGACTTGGCCGAGCCTTGCCTCGCTGCTTGCGCATAACTTACGACTTCAATTAACATTGTAAATAAATATTCGACTATATAAATATCTGTTTACTTTTATTTTTATATTAATTATGTTTAAATTTCATTTTTATATATATATGGAAACGAGTACCATAGCTTGATTAGAATAGAAACCCTTAGAGGTGAATTTATTTTGCTGGGGCAAGTTTGTAATTCAAATTATTTATATTTTCTTAGTTAATCAAATATTTTTTTATAAAATTAACACTCTAAACAGAATCATAATGATTATTTTTCCAAAATACCAAATTTAAAATATAAAATATGATAAAACAATCTAATTTAACAAAAAATTCTAACCGAAATAATTAAAAATAACTTAAGAGAAAACAAAAGAAAGAAAAACAAAATAAATAACAAAAGAATACAACAAAAGTTTAATATCGATATAGTTATAGATAATATAAATATATGTACATCTGCACTGTAGACGTGTCACGCGACACGCCCATATTGCAAAACAAAACATTAAATGCAGAGTAAATGTACTGTAAAAACTTAAAATAAACACACGGATACTAAACATAAACACCTTTCGCACAAATCTCTAACATTACACTATCGAAAATTTGTAAAAAATGTCAGAAAGTATTAGTTATTTATATTTTTTTTATTTAGTCATTAAACTATAAGTAAAAAATTGTATATTTTCATATATACTATAAAAAAAATTGTAAGTTTTATGAAATCCTTTACGATAAAATAATAAACTATATAATTTAGGTGTATCATGTCAGAAAATGTACGAAAGGCAAAAAAAATAAATAAGTAAAATGCACTGAGATTCTAAAACTGATCTGTAATAACTTAAAACTAAAAACATCTACATTATGCTGTCTCTCTTCTTATTATTTCGAAATAAAATGATTTCATTAAAAATAAAGGATGTTTTTTAAATGTAAATAAATATTATATATAATTCGAGTATGACTAGTTCGTATAGTGTAGGCGTTAAATTATAATAATTATAAAATTATTTCAATAAATCTTTGGTAAGTTCTGTTTTAGACTAGATTATGATCCGAAGACTAGAAACATTTGACACCAGTTGGTGGGATAAAAACATAATATCAATGGCGTAATACAAAAAAAATCCACCTTGTCTCTAAATTTTATAGAAAACAATCAAAATTTGTGTAAATATAGTATACAAAAAAAGTAAAATTGACAAATAGTCAATTTTAAATAAAATTTCAGGCATAAAACTGATGGTATACGAGTATAGCAACACCCCATATACATGAAGTCACACCTAAAAACAGAGGTATGTAAGGCCTCAACCACGTACGAACTATCACAATAAAAAAAAAGAAACAGCATAAAATCGATAACAAAAAGATAAATATAAAAAAAAAATAGCACCGCATCGAACGCGTTTAAAAAATGCCGCAGATAACACACAATATATATAATTTTTTGTTAAATGCAAAAATGGCCCCAAAGAGGAAAAAGGAACAAAATTTTTAAAATTCCGTCACAAATAAAATACACAGCGTCGAATCGAATCACAGTTCCAATTTTAAAATATTCACAGACAACATAATAACACATTTAAAGTCCATAAAGACAGATAATAATATTATTTTCGTTTTTTTCGTCGCGGACGACGTTGGACTTTGTGGATGGATCCAACATTCCAATTTGACATTCGGTGCATGACGTGACGTCACGACATACATACGTACATATGACGTATTGTGTGTATTGGGATTGTGCGGTAACATGTAACGAAAACAAAAAGAAAAGGTGCACTAAATAAACATATTATAATTAAGTGTAGTGGTGCTGGAAACATAAATAAATAAATATATATAAATAAATATCATATCACATTTACACCTTATACGGTGCTGAAATCAAAATTGCGTATACAGTTAGACAAAAATATATTTTTTTAACACAAGCATATAAAATGAATGTTTTTAGTCTAGTTTTTCACAAAATCTTATCTTTTTGTGAAGCGTAATCCAAAATTTTATGTTTTTTAAATGTTATCCTAAACATTAAAATATTACATAATTATATGTGATATAGTCAAAGATTAATAGGTTTTAGTAAAAAAGAAAATTATGTAAGAATTATTTAGCAATGTAAAGATTGAATAAAATGTATTGAATATGAATATATATTTGTGACAGTTAGGTAATTCATTATTAGTCATTTTTAGAAGAATGAATAAAATGTTTATAAACTATTTAATACAAAATACTCAAATTATCAAGAGTCTATTAATTAAATAATTTTTTAAGGGTTATAATGATATTACAATAGTTGAATAAATAAAAAAAATGTCCACAACTAATTATAAAATAAATAAAAATAAATAACTTTATTTAAGCTAGTGACATCTACAATATCATAATAATATAAATCAATCGACACTAAAATAAACAAAATAAAAAAGTGTATAAAAAAATATAGTTCATATCGTCAGTACAGTTTTCAGGCATAATAAGGTTGGTGGTACAATTTGTGTCTTCTTTCGTAAGCTAGTCTTTATTCAATAAACGTTGTGCACGAAGTATCATGTCAAAGCGGTCAGGAAAGCCAATGTTGTCAGTAACGTCAGTACTTCCAGTGCAGTCAGTAGTAGTAATATGTCAATACATGTATAAATAGTAAGTACTCACAGGAGGCGGAGTGGTGCGGCTGGTCGAGCTTGGCCTGCATGTCGCGGATGTGCTGCTCCTTGCGCTTCATGTCGTGCGCGAGCGTGTCGAGGCGCTGGCGGGTCTCCATTAGTTCCCTATCAATACAATATAATAATTATATTAGCGATTACTATTGCGTGGCTTATTTCGTATTTTTATACGCGAAATATTTATGTCTCAACACTTCATTTTCCTTTCATTCTTCTTCTGCAGCACTAATGTATCGCTACTATATATCGTAGCTTCGTTTCCAGCACTGCATCGCGTATGGCCGTCTCATTAGTGCAAACAACGACAGATATATATCCAGTAGACAGCTTAAACTTGTCATATAAATGTCTCAGGAAATATCCAAAATGTTAAAAGGAAATTCTATGTACGCATATGCCGTGTGTTTTTAATACACGGCATATGCGTATAGTATTCACTTTGAACTGGTTAAGTCAAAAAAATTGTGTATTATAAACTTAATAGCCACTAGCAATCCCTAAATAAAGAAATAAAACAACAAACTACCTCTGACTAGCCAACAACTCGGCCCTGGTGCGGCTGAGCTCCTCGCCGACGGCCTGCTTGGCCTGTATCTCGGAGTGCAGCGAGGACTGCAGCGTGAGTATCTCCATCTTGTCCAGCTTCTGCGAGCGGCGGTTGCGCCAGCCCGTGCCGGCGCCCGCGGGGCTCGCGGCCGGCGGCGACGACGGCGCGCCGCTGCGGGGCGCGCTCGCTGCAACCAGAGCGACTACTGTTTGTACTGCTGCTATTTTAAAACATATTACAAGGACATTTCTTGTTTTGTTCTTGTAAAGTTTGACCACATTAAATCTAAATTATTTTTCATTCTATGACTTCTAATGACATTTATTACAACCACTTAACAATCATTACTCCATTACCATGTTTCAAATAGTCCAATTCTTCAGTCATTTTAGTGGCAAGAGCCTGTAAATAACCACGCGCCTCCTTCTCATCAGCCACCCACCGGATGATATCTGCTATCTGTAGAATGCATATAGTCAATTATTTATTTATTTTATATCAAAACATTATGTCTAGACGAAAAACTTACAATTTTTATTATTGAGTTTTATAATAAATCTTACATTCCTACTTTGTCCCTAGGCAAAAACAATATGATAGTTTGGTGTAGTCTCTACCTTCCGCCTCTTTAAAGACATTGAACCCAATATCGTAATGGCAAAATTCATAATAACTTCAAACAGACATTAATATATTCATTAAACTAGAGATCCAAACGCGGCTTTGCCAGCTTGAAATTATTATTATATTGTATGTAATTAGAATAAGCAAATCTATAAATAAATTGTAGCCTATATGTATTTCTGATGTATAAAATATAAAGGTTCATCTATATTAGTTTAATAGTTTTTCGCAAAAGTGGAACAAACATCCATCTCTACAAACTTTTTATTGAATATTTATATATATTTATGATATTACCTGAGTCTCCCAATGCTGCATAGAGTCGCGTTTGGCTCTAAGTTCTTCTAATTCCATTTCTAGTTGACGTCTCTCTGCTTGCCATCTTCTACCATTCTCTGCCATCTTTATTGTAAAAAAACATTAATATTGATATTTTTATGTTATAACTTAAGCCACAGAAGTAAGTAGAAGAGTATAACTTTGCGGAAATATTTATTTAAGTCTCTGTTTTTAAGCTTGACACTCTTGTATTTCGTATAATATAGTAGGTAGACAGAGAAAATCTAGTGTTAAGATATTCCGTTCTCCACTTTCAGCCATTTGAAACATTGTGTTGTTATTAAGTGGCGGTTCTCAAGGCCGCACTTTCTTTCATTAGAGTGGGAAAATAAAAATAAAAAATTCCATCATGGGAGTCGAACCCACAACAAAATTACATATACGCATACATACCGCATCTAGATCCTTAGCAAGCTTCCTATTTTCATTGATAAGCATTTGTTTGTCTTCACTATCGTTCATTTGTTCTAGCCGCCTGCTCTCCAGCTTGTCTTTGGACGTTTGAAGCTAAGAAAAAGGATTTACAAACTTATGGCTATATTTATTGTTCATAGAATTCTAAGATTTATGACAACGGCATAATTTAAGAGAATAAAAAAATACAATTACCACTTGTTTTATATAAAAATTAAATTTAAATTAAACGATACAGCTTCACGCTGTATACCGCACATAGCAGGGTAGGTAGAGGGAACCTAGAGTTAAGACATTCCGTTCCCCACTTTCCGCCGCGTTCTGGAGGCATTGCGTGTTGAGCGGCGGAATTTAACGCCGCGCTTTGCCTCGACACCAGAGGGAAGAAATGAAAATATAAATGTAAATAAATATTTCATTTTCTCGAGTAGTGACACTTCGTGCCCCCTGCGCCACGACTAGCCTCAAAATTTATATACGTTTTCTAAAAAAAGTATTTTTCTTTCTTACGTGTGGTAATAACGATAAAGAAATAAAACTAAAAACCAGGTGATTTAGGCATACCTCTCGATTGAGCCTAGATCGTATAGCGTCCCCGTCGTGTAACTGATCCCGCAACGCTGATAACTCCGCCGCGTATCGGGCCTGTTGTTGTGCTAACGACTCTGCATACTGCGCCTGTATATATTTATTTTTATATTTATAAGTGTTTAATACAATATAATTTTAAATTTAATTATTGTTCTTGAGTTATCCATATATACATGGCCATCACCACGCGATGGTGGTGAGTTTGATCCTTATTTAACCGATTACAAAAAGAGGAGGTTATCAATTAGATTGTATGCTTTTTTTTCATTTGTCCTAGTGTCTAATAAGACATACCTCCAAAGCCTCGATATCAGCTTGTAGCTTAGCAACATCCGCCGCAGAGCCTCCCGTACCGCCCGCCGCCTCTATCGCCTCTACGCGTTGCAATTTGAGACTCTCCTCGCGTAGTTTACGTTCCTGGTGGATGGAAATAAACTTGTTTACTGTTAAATTACGACTAAAACAAGTAAAACTAATCTAAAAGACACTTTTAGGAGTAATGTGGAATAAGTGAAAAATATTATTTTCTTACTCCTTCTGCAGGGTCTATATTATGAAAGAATACTCTACTATTATGACACTGTTGACACTGACACTATGCACATAGAAACAAAGTGTCAATAAGGTTTGAATGGTTAAAAAATGTACTACAGCAAAAGTATTTTGTAATATTATGAATATAGCACTGAAATACTTTAGTATAGTATACTATTCTAATTTATATATTTATTTCAATGGAAATAATTCTTGATGATGCTGCATGAGCATGATCATCAAAAGAAAACAAAACAGCTTCACGCTGTAAGCCCCACACTGTAGGGTGGGCAGAGGGAACCTCTTAACACTTAAGACACTCCATTTCCCATTTTCCGTCAAATTCTGAAGACATTGCGTATGAGTGGCGGAACTCAACGCTGGTCTTCGCATCGATACCAGAGCGAAGAAATGAAAATATTTAATATACAATTTTCTCAAGTGAGAATCGAACCCACGTGTTGTTTACAGCCACCCGCTTGTGCCCCCTTGCACTAACCTTAGCGGCCTCATTGAGCGCAGTATCGAGCCTCGCTTCGAGATCTCTCCTTGCTTTGTCCGCGCGTCTTATGTCTTGTCGTAGTGCATCTATTTTGGCCATGGCTACTTCCAATTCTTCTTCTTTGTCACGCACCTGGTAATCAAACAAAATATAAATTTTACCTTTTATGCACACAATATATTATATTATTATAAAAATTGGTGATATGGTAAATAATTGTCTAGTAAAAATTAAAACGTCTTAAGTAATCTAATAGTATATCTAATTCAGATAATCAAAACTATATATTTTTTATGAATATTCACGACCTCACAGAGACCACCGTTAAAGCTTAAGCTGCATACCTTAAATACGTATATGTAAAATATGCTATACTCAAAATTTTTATATCTGACTGAAGAATAAATATAAGCACTTCCAAATTCAAAAGCTTATTATTTTTTTAGTTTCTTACTTTACCAAACCCAAAAATCTATCAAAATAATACACTTAAATCTAAAATCCCACCTGTCTTGACAATTTCTGTTTCTGCTGCCTCAACTCCGCAAGTTTGTCGGTCACCTCGTTATACTCGGTCATTGCGAGTTTTCTTTGTGATACCGCATCTTTTAGTTCTTTATCCTATTTAGAAAGAATATTAGCACATTGAGTTATTTATTTAGTTAAAAACATATTTACAGTTTGTACAAGCACAAAAATATTAGTAACATAATAATAAGAAAATTTCAAAATAATTTATAAAAAAAACGGTAGAATCATGTTTTTTTTTAATATTTTATGAATAACATTAATGTTAACTAACGTAATAATTAGCAATAAAATACACACATAGTATAAATCAGGAAGTAAATATTCATTTAATACATTTAAATTTGTTAGTTGAAAAATCTATTAACATAAACAACACAGAAAAAGCAAACAACAAAATAAAACACTATTCACCTGTAATCTTAATTTTTCTACAGAATCAGTTTTATCTTTGACTAGTTCCTCTTTTTCTATATTCAATGCATTTATTAGAACTTCTAACTCTTTAACTCGCGTCGTTAGTTCTTGCGGTGAAGATGATATTTCCTATTGAAAAAAATAATAAAAATCTTATTTTTTTTTTATATTTAATGTTTCTAATATTGCAGAAATCAGATCTCTCTGCTCATCCTTGGCATATGGGTGAAAAATCTTGAAGTTTTTTTAATATATAATAATAAAATGTACCTGTGACCCTACTGTGGCAGCCAACTGGTCTATACGTCGCACTTGCGCCTCTAATTCACTGTTTCTTTGTGTAAGAGTTGATATTTCCTCTTTCAATTGCGTTACTTCTTCTATAAATCATTTTTTTAATATTAAATAAATATATACATTTTTAAATTAGTATATTTCAATACTCAAATTATATTCGAATATAATGATTTGAGACATTATTAGCTTTAACTTGGATTTATACTAAAAGGATAAAAAAATGTATTAAAAGAAACATTAATTGAATTCGAAATTGCTTTTCTGACTTAATAAAACAGGATTATCAATAATCAGCTAACTTCACGCACATGATTATGGGTTCAATTTATGTGAGGTCTGTCGTGGCGCAGGGGTACAGTGTCACTGTAAACGCGACTGGTTGGGGGTTCGATCCTCACTCGAGGAAATTAAATATTTATTTAAATTTATATTTCCATTCCTTCATTCTGGTGTCAAGCAAAGCGCGGCGCTAAGTTCGCCACCAGGAAAGTTGTGTTAACACTAGGTCCCCTCTCTCTACCCTGCTGTGTGTGGGATACAACGTCAAGCTTTTCGATTTATTGAATTTTATTTTTCTTTGTCATGAAAAGTACGGAAAATTAATATTATATACTCTAAAATAACAAATATTACCTGTACCAGCCTCAGCAGTGCTACCAGCCCTGAGTTCTGCAATAGTCTGTGCCAAAAGGGCATTTTCTCGTTCTAGCGCTTTTAGTGCAGTTCGGTCGCTTGCGTTTGTTGGTGCTTGTAACTGGAAAAAAATTACGATATTAATTTAAAAACCTAAATTAAATACGTGCCATGAGAATGTCTTATACAAAAAAGTATCCAAATAGTGATCTAATTCATAAATTTGCGATTTGTGGAAAGCTACCAGGGAGTAAATAATAAAAAATAAAATAAAATTAAACTTATTTTTATCCCGAAGAAATAAAAAATCAGAAGCTACAAAAATTTAAGATCATTATCTACACAAAATTATTAAAATTATATAAATTATTTCCGAAATTAATCGGAACTATTGATTAAATTTTTAAGTGTAAATTGCTAAATATAACATCACACTAGGTAGGCGGTTCTCACAAATGTTGCTAAACCAGCTGTGATAAAAACGGGTTAAAAGTCACATATGAATAGCCTTTTAATAAAATAAATCAACAATACCTGTTTAGTAGCATTCTTAGCGGGGCTGAGAGGTGTTGGCGCACCGAGGTCGCACAACCGGGAACCACCGGTGAACGTGAACCCCACGAAGGGGAGGTGCAGGCCGGAGAACGCCGCTGACGCACGAGGTGGCGGCACCGCTTCCGATAACCTGGGGATATACGTTAGTACAAAAATATTATTGTGATGCAATAGTTCGAAACTACTACTATTTATGAATAACTATATTAAAAACTATTTTCAACACACACCCATGTATTTGATCTTATTAAAGCGAGCATATAAATATGGGAAAGTAGTAAAAAACGCAGTGAAATTTGCAACACCAAGTTTTTGTAACCACTTCTAAAACAAAAACCAAAAACAATCTTTACCTTATATCAGTATCGTCCACGTCAAAATTGGACGTATCGGTGGGACTCGACACATCTGGTACAAACGGCGCTTGCATTTCCCGCACACTGTCCCAGTCTAAGCCGGCGAACCAGGGGTGACTCTAAAAAATTTATATTAAAAAAATATTCATTTAATACAAACTATAAACATATTAATGACATCTTTGATTTTCGCAAATTTCTTTAGTTGGGTTAGTCAAAAAAATTTTCAATTATTACCAATTGATTGATTGATGGATTTTTACATATACGTAGATTATAGTTATTAAGAATATATAATAATAATAAATCCATGGACAAGGCTAAGTCTGGCGTACAGTGATCAGTTGTAACAATCTTCTTCTTGTAGAATTCTTAGTGTTCTAACAACAAAACTCCATTAAGATTATTGATTATATAACCATTATGAAAATAAATTAAATGAAATATAAATATATCACCTTGAAATCTTGTAATCCATTCCTCCCTAATCGTGTGTCAGAAGAACAGATCAAACTTTTTATTAAATCTATCGCTTCTTCCGATACCTAAAAGACATAAAAAAATCAAAAGTTATATTTTAATTATATATTACAAAGGTTTGGAAAAGTAATTTTAATAGTTATAAACTATTGGGCAGAGGAAACCTAGTGGTAAGGTACTCCGTTCCTCACTTCGCGCTGAATTTCCAAAGGATTGCGTATTGAGTGTCGGAAGTCTCGGTTACCAGAGCGATGAAATAAAAATGTTAAATATTTCATTTCCACCGAAATCGAACCCGAATAACCATTTCGTTTACACACGCTTGTTAGCACAAGCGCCACGACTTCCTCAAAAAAAACAATATATAGCGCACCTGTGCTGCGTGCTCATCAGGCGGTGGACAGTGAAAACACCGTGCGTGGTTCATAATCTTTCCGTAAGTCTCCACTAAACTCTCCGCGTAGAACGGCGTCTCGCCGAATAACATTTCGTACATGCATACACCTGGAACATTTTAATTATCTTTTTTTATTTTCAAAGATTCGAGACAATAAAAAAATTGTAAGGAATAATCACACTATAAATGTCAAATAAAAAAAGGATATAAGTTTTCCTTTAAGACTTGTTATGTAAATGTGTACCTTTAGTACTAATAAATAGAAATGTAAAATATGTCTGCAATAAATTATTTTATTTTACCAATTTAAAACATGTATAATATATAAACTCACCTAATGACCACCAATCGCATTCCGGACCATACCTTCCTTGACCATCTTCCATCGCCTGAAAATAGTAAAAAAAAATATTGAAATATAAATTAAAAATTTTTTTAAGTCTCTCATACATTACAATTAAACTAAAATATTTATCTTGTTACCCTTAAAATTTCTGGCGATATGTAATCTGGTGTGCCTACAGCTACATTACTTTGTACCTGAAATAACAAAGTAATACATCAGTTTTTTTGTAAAGTAAATACTTTCCAAATTATTCAAAATAAAACATCAATTAGGTATTTATTTTTTATGGTAGTATTATTCGCGATATGAAATAAAACTTTGGACACCTAAATTTTATTTACATAAGTAATGCTTAATTTTTTGCTATATAATAAATACAACTAAGCCTTACTAACATGCCATTTTCTAAATAATATTACATTCAAATTTATTTAGAAAGATCATATTTTCTCAAAAGCTACGTAATAAATGTTTTTAATTAAATTTTAACCAGTTTATCGTCACTAGCGTACAGTACGGTCGTTGAGTCGTGGCAGACGTTATTCTTTGTTATTATTATTTTCTTCACAATTGAAGAATGCGCAAAAGTTCAGATCGCCTAATTTTATTTGCTTGTATGATCATTTAAAATAAAAATATTCATAAAAGTTTAAGTAAGATAATATACTTACTTTCCCATCGTCACCTAATCTTAAGCAGGAACCAAAATCAGCGAGACGTATGTGACCGCTTGCGTCTAATAAAACGTTGTCAGGCTTTATATCTCTGTGTAAACAAAAATAAAGTCAGATTAGAAATAAACGTCTTTTTTTTTGGATGGGGGAAATGGAAATAATTCCAGTTTATAGACATTAGTTCAGAATAAGACCTGAAACACTTACTTAAGAACATTTGTCGTTAAGGAGTCGTTGTCAACATTTAAATACCCATACCTGTGCACGTAGCGCAGCTCGTGCACGCTGTGCACGGCCAGCACCATCTCGGCGATGTAGAAGCGCGCCATGTCCTCGGGCAGGCGGTCCTCGAACTTGGACAGCAGCGTCAGCAGGTCGCCTCCGCAGTAGTAGTCCATCACTAGGTACTACAATATAACACAACATACATACTTATAACATTATATCATATACTTGTAAATGTTGACGTATTAAGGCCTGACCATCTGGTATTTTAATAGTTCTTTTTTTATTTTAACATTGCAAAACAACTGAACAAATCTGATTCTCTTTCCACAATTAACGTGCATAATTCTCGAAAATATTTCCATTGATAATCTATAAGTTTAGAATGGTTCTCTCTATCCCTCCATAAAATACTTCGCGCAAATTTTATGATTTTATTACCCCTCCCCCATCCTTGTCACAATTGCCCACATTTATGAGCTCTTCTTCATTAGCTAGTGAAACATCATATATTTTGCAACTTTGCGACCTAATTTTTCTTAAAAAGATTAAATTATTATAATTTTCAGTTAATAATCGTCAATTTTCAGTTATTAAAAGAAAACAAAAAAAACATAATCTAAATATTTCTCAATTCAAAATAATCATCAACTACTCTCACTTGAAGTGATAATAATCGCATTTTCAATTCTAATCCTTTTTACTAATTCAGATATCACAAAGTATTCATAAATAACGTATAATTATAAATAAACCTTACCAAATTGTGTTCATCCTGAAACGCGTAATGCAAGTTGGTGATCCACCGGCGGTCCCCGAACACGAGCACATCGCGCTCTTCTTGGAAACACGCCGTGTCCGCTCGCTGTAAAATATAAAATATTGAAATATATAATTATAAATTGTTCACAGATTTTCACGATTATTACACATTTGATCCGTTCCGTGTACATCTAGTCTACCCGTGACCACGGACTACTGCAAAGTGTTCGAAACGTCGGGTTTCCAAAAATATATAATACCAAATATACGCGATTAATCCGGTTAAAATAGTTTTATATAAAACTATAAATTGTATTAGGTACTAATTACAAAAACGTTGTAAAAGCGTAAAATCCTCTATATATTCATTTAAACATGTAAGTAAATAGTATTGTAATAATAAACAATAAATTAAACGACTACACCAAAATAAATAACAAACAGAACATAGCATAAAAATATAGCTTAATTCATCAAAATATGGCCGATGTCCAAGAATCAGAGGAGTTCAAAACCACATTAAAAATATATACGTGACTTTAAAAGTTTCCTACCTTCAACATCTCCCACTTGTTCAGTATCTTCATTGCATAGACTCGATCGCCGGTGGTAGCCGATATAGTTCCTGCTGTTGTATTTACGTTTTCCGTGCCCTGCTATAAAGAAAAAAAATATTAACAAAAAAAAATCATCATCAAAAATATTATTATAATATTGTTATTATTTCACTTTATTCGCCTTTAGTTTTTGTTCCTGATAAGTATATTAATATAACGTACCTTAATATAATAAAAAATATGTTTTGTTGTAATAAAAAAGTATAAAGTACAACACGTAGAGATAGGGACGTTGTTAAAGAAAAAATCGATCAGCTTCACGCTGTATCCCGCACACAGCAGGGTAGACAGAGGGAACCTAGTGTTAAGACATACAGTTTCCCACTTTCCGCCGTGTTCTGGAGGCATTGTGTGTTGAGTGGCGGAACTCAACGCCGCGCTTTGCCTCAACACCAGAGCGAAGAAATGAAAATATAAATAAATGTAAATAAATATTTTATTTCCTCGAGTGGGGATCGATCAATTAAAAAAACATACATAATTTACCTGCATAAACGACGCTCTAACAACGCAAACCTCCCCGAAGGCGCCCCGTCCGATCACTTTGACGAGCTCGAAATCGTCCCGCGATAACCTTAGACGTTTTAGCGCTGTCGCAACTGGTTTCACTGTAATTTTTCAGGAAATATTTATAGAATTAACCATTTATATTTATCAATAATGTTATTTCTCTAATATTATACAAACATTTTTTAGCATCATGCTGTATCCCGCATGTAGCAGGGTAGGCAGAGGGAGCAGTGTTAAGACACTCCGCTGCCCAATTTGCGCCGAGTTTTATAGGCATTGCTTGTTGAGTGGCGGAGCTCAACGCCGAGCGTTTGCCTCGACACCAAAGCGAAAAAATAAAAATATTAAATATTTCATTTCCTCGATTGGGAATGGAACCCTCAATTTGTCGCATTTACAGACTGCCACAGGCTTGTGCCCCTGAGTCATCACTGGCCTCTACAGTAATAAAGAACAAAATAACTTCGCACCTATAACAATCAACAGACCAATTTGAAGAGTGTATCGACTCTCAATACGTCATAATAGCCACATATGCCAACATACTACATACACGTCTATATACGTGCAAAATTCCAAACACTTGAATATGCATTTGGCAAGAACGGCATGTCGTAAAAAAATATTTAAGACGCCACGCCTTATAAAACATAAAATCATAACATTCACATAAGCAATTGGAGAACGGAGTGTCTTAACACTAGTTTCTATTTGTTTACTTAAAGTACATGCGTAAATACAATAAAAGATTCCGTCGTTGGTGCAGTGGCACAGCACAGAGTTGTGACTGTAAACATGACGGTTGTGGGTTCGATTCCCACTCGGGGAAATGACTTATTTAATTTAATATTTTCATTTCCTCGCTCCGTTAACAAGATAAAGCGCGGCGTTGAGTTCCGCTACTCAACACGCAATGTCTAGAAAATTCATCGGACAATGTGGAAATTGGTGTCTTAAGACTAGGTCCCCCCTGCCTTCCCTGCTATATAACAGGATACAACGTGAAGCTAAAATAAATTTGAATTCATATTGCGAATCGATCCCCAAAAACTATGAATTCATCTATCGTGGCAATGTTTGTGAACCAGCTTAGCCCGCGGCCTGAACAAATCGACACAGCTGGCGTAACTTTGTATGCGGGTCACATAAAACTTATACTACCGTTGATACCTTTATAAATATTTCTGCAAAATATATATATCCATATAGGATTTCATAAACTCCTGCTGTTTCTTTTTAAATGCATTTTTTTCCACATTTTTTAAATAGCTCAGAAACGTTTTAGATGGACTTTTTTAAGTTTTTTAAGGTCAATTTACTATATAATTACTTAAGAATAGAAAAAGTTTGAGTAAATCATCATTTCCGTTGCCTTTGAATGAAAAGTTTTGAATTTGAAACCAGTAACAAAATACTTTAAAATAGTATCAACTAAAAAGGAAGATATTCTATCCTATCCTATTCTATAGCTTTAATCCATGTCGGACAGGTCCAACAGAGATGCGGGGGTCTAAAGGTCGACGTTATTAGCGTTTGTAGCCCCCTTATCGAAACTAATATAGTATCGTCTATCTATAGTTCACGTTTCAATTAATAGCATCTTTTTTTAAGCTTCACGCTGTATCCCGCATCTATATGCGGGATACAGCACCGCTATATGTGGAGGCAAATACAACCTAGTATAAATCACTCCGTTCCCCATTTTCCGCCCAATTTTCGAGACCTTGCACATTGCGTGGCGAAACTCAACATTGAACTTTGTCTCGTACCCAAAGCGAGTCGATGAAATCGAACTCACAACCGTCGCGTTTACCGCTTGCCACTGTGACACGACGGCCTCACTTACCAGCTTCAATATAGAAAATATATTAAAGAGCGTAAGTATGAAATATCTCGTATCTATCTCAAGTTCGCGTTACACTTTCGTTTACAGTCTATTTATTTGCAATGAGAGATTAAGATTATATATTTTTTTTGTAATATGTTTAATTAACATACTTCATGTAGAAATATGCTTTATTAAATAGCGAAAAAGAAAGTATTTTTAAACAGGTATAAAGAGTTTATAATCTCTTCGGCTACTAGTATTTAAAACATATAAAATATGTATCCGATTTGAAATTTCGATATAATTTTGAATGATAAAAACTAAAAACCATTATTGAATAAAATCAAATCTAGGGCTATCATGCTACAAAAATCGAATTCGTACTTACCATATTGAATAAAATCGGCAATTGCTTTTTCCCTCCGAAGGCTGCTATTGCAACACTCGTCGTATAAAACCAGCAGCATATCTATGAGCGTCTCCACGCTTAGCCCCTGAGTCCTTGGACCTTGGAGCCTTCGCGAGACGAACATCGTTTCGATCTGCTTTAGTCGTTTTATGCCTAAAACTGAAAAAGAAAGGAGTTTAACAATGATGTATGTATGCGTGATGAAAAGTTGGATAAAGAAATGGACTGATCGTTTTTAGGGTTTTGTACCTTTTAAGGAAAAAAGAACCCTTATATAAGATCACTTTGTTGTCCGACTGTCTGTCTGTTTGTCTGTCTGTCTGTCAAAAGCCTTTATCCTAGGAATGCTTGGAGACACCGAGGTGAAATTCAAACTATATACTCTAGTCTATGGTCCCATGATTTCCTAAAAAATCATATATCCGCATTTAGCAGGGACAGAGGGAACCTAAGACACTCCGTTTTCCACGTGCTGCCCATCTTTCAAGAGATGTTACGGGTTTAGAGGCAGAAGTCAGCAAGCTTTTTCTTCTTACTAAAGTGCAGAAATGAAAATAAATCATTCCCCTGAGTGGTTAGTTTCGTTTAGTTGGATCTTATACATTTCGTTCGGTTTTCTAAATAAGTAACTTTGTTACTAACTAAACTTAAAACAAAAAAGTATCAAATAAAATATAGGAAATAATTACAAATATCGGCTCTTTAGTCTCAAATTTAATAATAATTTTGGCACAATCCATTATCTGTGTTAATTTTTGGATAGTTTTGTTATATATAAATGTTTAAAGATCAAATACAAAATACAATACTCATATCCTGTATCAAAATTATTAATAATAATACTCCATATGTTAATAATATGACACCAACGGGGCGCAGTTGAGTCATGAATGACTGAACACGATGTTCGGGTTCAAATATGCACAAGGGAGAATTATTATTTTAATTTAGATTAAGTGTTCTTCTCCACAATACATTACAAATGTTATATTTTCTCGACTTTACTATAATACAATGTGAATATATTATAAGCTTTCCTTTTGCCTCTATCCATTTACTTTTACTGTATGTATTATCGAAAGCGGCATCAAAATAAGGTTATTTTGCAAAATTAATGAGCAGCTTCACACTGTATCTCGCACACAGCAGGGTAGACAGGTTAGGGAACCACAGGCACACAGCAGGGTAGGGAACCTAGTGATAAGACACTCCGTTCCCTACCCTCGACGCCGCGCTTTGCCCCGACACCAGAGCGAAGAAATGGAAATATAAATTTAAATAAATATTTCATCGATCGGGGATCGAATCCACAACCATTCGATTTTACAGTCACACTTTGTGCCCCTGCGTCACGACTTTCCTCAAATCTGGAGTATATTGTATACTTATATAATTATATAGGCTCCTCATAATCATACAAATAGATATAAATAAATTAATATTATAATTAAGACTCCAATTAAAAATATACATTTCACAAATAAAACTCTTTAATGTACGAATGCCTGAGTTCAGGCAAGCAGCAATAATTACATCCACGTTTCTGTGGCTTTACGCGTTTAACAGTAAAAATTTTATAAAAAACATTATGTTTTAATATGATAGAAGTTGTGAGCGTTTCATGGCAGAAACGTAAAGGTTGTCGACGATTGTAAGGATTATAATAATTATGTAAAAACTGGATTTTGTGTTATTTAAATCCTTTTAGTATAATTTCTCCTCTATCTCTGTATAATTTTCTGATGCCAGTCGTAGCGCGGGGACTCAAAGTGTGACTGTAAAATAGACTGGTTCTGGGTTCGATCCCCATTCGAGGAATTGAAATATTTAATTAAATTTATATTTTAAATTCTTCGCTCTGGTGTGGAGACAAAGCGCGGCGTTGAGTTGCCATTTACCACGCCATGCCTCCAGAATTCGGCGAAAAGTGGGTAACGGAGTGTTTTAATACTAGGTTCCCTCTAACTACCCTGCTGTGTTGCGGGAACAGCGTGAAGCTGATTTAATTTTTTGATTTAGTGTAATTTCTATAAAATTACATAAAAGGCGCTGTGGAACGGAGTCTGACTCTAAACGCAGTCACTGCAGGTTCGATTCCTATTCGAGGGAATGTATGTATTTTAACCAATTTTATTTACCCACTCTGATCGAGAAAGAGCGGCGATGAGTTCACCCCGTCAACACGCAATGTCACGAAAATTGAGCGAAAATTATGGAATGGAGTGTCTTCACTCTGTGTCCTCCCTGTCTACCTTGTTATAAGCGAAAAAAGATTAATCTTTTTTTTTACATAGACAAGAAATAACTTGAAAAAGCAATTCAAATATCACTAGTAAAAATACCTACCTATACTAATATAATAAAGCGGTGAGGACGGTCGTGGCGCAGCGGCACGAGGTGTGACTGTAAAACCGACTGGTTGTGGGTTCGATCCCCACTCGAGAAGACGAAATATTTACTTAAATTTATATTTCCATTTCTTCGCTCTGGTGTCGAAGTTAAGCGCGGCGTTGAGTTCTGCCACTCAACACGCAATGCCTCCAGAAATCGGCAGAAAGTGGGGAACGAGAGTGTCTTAACACTGGGTTACCTCTGCCTACCCTGCTGTATGCGGGATACAGCGTGAAGCTGATTTGATTTGATTTATAATAAAGCGGATTTTGTTTGTTTGTTTAAAAGCTAAGATCTCTGGATGTACTGGTCCGATTTATTTTTCTTTTGTTTTGTATTAAAGCAGCACTCTTCAGGAGTGTTATAGGCCATAGGCTATATAACATCACGGTTTAAGTCTTAGTTAGCCTTAAATAGCGAAATAATAATAATAACAAACGCAATCAAATTGATTTAAGCGCGTGCGCTCTAAAAATAGTTTAATATATGTCAGTACATTTGACAAAAATATTCTATTTTATTAGTTCTAAAAAAGTCGGCGACTCCCTGTGTCTATCTCTTATAACTCACAATAAGGCATTTTGTGACACAAAATTATTGAAAATTGTAAGGTGATATTTCGTCGATTTTTATTTGACATGTATATTGAAACTTACAAGCGAATTTAATCATCAAGTAATTTTAATTAAAATAAGCTTCGGCTTTTATATCATGTAATTTGGACTTATACTTTTCGAGAAAATGTAGAATTTAAATTATTCTACGCTCTGTTTACAGCCGCAAACCTAGGCTCGAGTCCCGCGGGGGGCGCCTTTGCCGCCGATGACGTCCTATCATACAGCCATACTGTTCATGATTGAACGTATCTATCTGTTGGCAAATGCAGCATAATAAAAATATTTTAGGTGGTATACAGGCGAAGCCGCAAGTGGGCCGCTAGTACTTAATAAGATGCATAAAAATACTTATTTAGAAAACGTATAAAAATTTGAACGTAGCGGGACTCAAATCCGCGCCTCCTGGAAACCGACCAGGAGGCGCGGGTTCGAGTCCCGCTACGTTAAAATTTTTATACGTTTTCTAAATAAGTATTTTTCTTTCCTAAGTGTGGAATAACGCTTTAAAAATGTTTAAAGATGCATGAAATAGATCTAGTAACACAAATTGAAACATCCAGTTTTTTAATGAGGAGAAAGACTACTTGCTAATGTTCATTTATTTTTGCATCGAATTCCATAAATCATAATTACAATTAAGGCCAGTCGTGGCGCAGGGGCACAAAGTGTGACTGTAAAACTGGCTGGTTGTGGGTTCGATCCCCACTCGAGATGAAATATTTACTTAAATTTATATTTCTTTGCTCTGGTGTTGAGACAAAACGCGGCATTGAGTTCTGCCACTCAAGACGCAATGCCTCCAGAATTCGGCAGAAAGTGGTGCCCGTAGTGTCTTAACACTACGTTCCCACTGCCTACCCTGCTGAGTGCGAGATACAGCGTAAAGCTGATTTATTTTTTTTATAATTACTAAAAAAATTACCAAAGTCACTAAAGTATATCAAGTGTATAATTTATAGTAACAAAAACGAAACAAAAATTAATTTGTGCAATCAACAAGTTCTAATTATGATAATGTCAAACAAATATTATCATTTACGTGACAAAACATTCTGACGAATAAAATTAAAATATATGTTTAAATCGATTAGGCCTTCCTTTATTACCTACGTAAATGTAAGTATGTTTTTCCCAGATTTGAAGCATAAACTTTAGTGAACCGGTGATAAAACGTGACGTTTAAAAAATTATATACATAATAACTTTTTAATTTGAATAAAACTATTTAACTTAAGACTTACAATCGACAACCCTAACACACACAATAAAAAAAAAGAGTAAATTAAATTGACCAAAACTACGTAAGTCAACATAATTAAATATTACTTCACAGCACACCAATTTCAACATGGCCACAATCCACAGGAAACAGTGCCAAAACAATGCCGTACAAAGAGGATATCCCATAGCCTTTAACGAACAATAATACGGGCCACTGTGCACCCATACCCATAGCCGACGGTGAATCAGCGATTAGAAAATGTTAATTAATAAGGTTATCTTCACGCAGGCCAGTCGTGGCGCAGCGGCACAAGGTGTGACTGTAAAACCGACTGGTTGTGGGTTCGATCCCCACTCGAGGAGATGAAATATTTACTTAAATTTATATTTCCATTTCTTCGTTCTGGTGTCGAGGTTAAGCGCGGCGTTGAGTTCTGCCACTCAACACGCAATGCCTCCAGAATTCGAGAGAAAGTGGGGAACGGAGTGTCTTAACACTAAGTTCTGACCTGCTGTATGCGAGATACAGCGTGAAGCTGATTAATTGATTAATTAATAAATCTTCACGCATCTCTAATAATTAACGTGGTTGGAAGGAAAAACATAGTGTTCAGACACTTTTAAATAAAAATAAAGTCTGTTTTCTAGACATGGCGCAATTGAATAGCGGGATTTAACATCGACGCTGTTTTTAAATGTGACTGAGAAACAGAAATATTATTCAAATGCAAACATTCTTTAGAGAAATCATCGAACTCACAACCATCCACATCCACAGTCAGACGTTTGTTTACTACGCCAGGATGTGCACACTTAATTAGTATACACAATAATTAGGTAAAGTTAAACGATAGAACCTTGATTGTTTTAACTGTTTGTTTTGTTATCTCGCATAAGTTGCGTTCTATGAATAAGTACTTACATTAACTACTAGTTTTTACCTGCGGCTTCGCTCCCATGGTCAAATGACCTCATTATATAGCCCATATATTGGACCCAATATAACAAAATACGATCAATTTGAATCAATAGTTCATGCGATTGGTGCGTTTAACCGAACAAACTCTTCAGCTTGATAATAATCTATATATATAAAAGGACTTGTGCTGACTGACTGAGGTAAGACGCACGCAGAGCCGTAACCGCTGATGGTAGAAACGTGAAATTTGGGCAGATGTTTATTTTCATATTCTGGACATCCACTAAGAAGGGAATTTTAACCCTAAAGGGATGAAATAGGGGTTGAAAGTTTGTATGGATTTTTATAAAATTTGAAATTCAGACTCTTAAAAATATTTCATTGAACACGTGTTTCATGGTTTTTAAGAATTCACCCCATAAGGGTTCAAATAAGGGGTTGAAAGTTTATATGGAAAAATCTTTAAATTGCCACCGATTTTCATAAAAATTTAAATTCAGACTGTTAAAAATATTTTATTGAACACGTGTTTCGTGGTTTTTTTTTAGAATTCACTCCTAATAAGCGGGCGAAGCCGCGCGCGCCCTCTAGTAGAAATATAGACGGGTAATTTTGTTCTGATTTTCTTTAACTACGCTCATTTTACGCATATAGAAGAGTAAGCGAGAAGAGCCTTGTGTTAAGAGACTCCGTTCTCCACTTTCTGTCCGTTTTAAAGTCAATACTTGTACTTGATTGTTAAAAGTTTAATGAATACTTGTTATCATACCGAAGTTTTATTCTACGAATACTTACAAATATTTACTATTCTTTAGGTAATAAATAATATAAAATTTTAATTAATGGTAAGTTCCGCTTGTCCATTTGACACCTATACGCCTGATTGAATGGTAGGATGGAAGGAGGATGGTTTTAATCAGAGTACTTAATAATTATTTTCGTGGGTTGCCATTATTTGATTCAATAATTATATTGCATGTCAGTGTTATTTGATAATGACTACTCAAATATGTTTTTAATAGATCAGCTTCACGCTGTGTAACGCACACAGCAGGGTAGACAGAGGGAACCTTGTGTTAAGACACTCCGTCCCCTTTTTCCGCCGAATTCTGGAGGTATTGCGTATTGAGTGGCGGAACTCAACGCCGCGCTTTTGCCTCCACACCCGAGCAAAGAAACGAAAATATAAATAATATATATTTACTTAGCTTCACGCTGTATCTCCAGCGGGGTAGTCAGAGAGAACGGAGCGCCAAACGCTACTGTCTCTACATACGTCTTTCGCCTCGTTCACTGTCATCAACCTCTTCATACATGACCTTCGGGGATCCTCATGCTTTTTACGTGACCTTCCTCCATTATCTTTGATACTGTGTTTTCGAAGGTCAACCGAGGTCTCCCTTTATCTCTCTTACAGCTCACTTTTCCATCATAAATCTTTTTTGCCATTCTTTCATCACTCATTCGTTCGACGTGCAAACCCGCTGAACACTTTTTTTTTATCATCACCGTGACATTCTCGCTAGTACCTGCCATCCTGTGTATCTCTTCTTTGCGGATTCGATCATCTAAGCTAACTCCGTATATTCTACAAAGAGATCGCAAGTTCGAAAAGTATACGTCCTAATTACATGATATAAAAAGCAAAGATTATCTTCATAAAATTTCCTTGATGATGGAATAACTTTGGAACGGAGTGTCTTAACACTAGATTCCTTCTGCCTACCCTGCTGTATGCAGCTGTATACAGCGTGAAGCTGATGGAATAACTTTCAATATCTTCGTGAAATAAAAAACGGTGAAACACACCTTGGAATTTACAATTATTTTTTGTCTCAAAATGCATAAGGCCTTATTTATAAAAGATAGATCTACAGTGTCGCGCTTTATTTTAGAACTAATGAAAATGGCTAAAAACCATCTAGATGGATGGTAAGCGAAATAATAAACTGCGTATACTACCATAAATGATGTATAGCGTACTTTACACTACACTCTACCGTTCTTGACGTACTTATTATTGATAATTTCAGCTTCACGCTGTATCCCGCACACAGCACAGTAGGCACAGGGAACCTAAAGTTAGGACAGTCTGTTTCCCATTTTCATTCTGAAGGCATTGCGTGTTGAGTGGCGGAATGCAACGCCGCACTTTTTGCCTCGACACGAGAGTGACGAAATGAAAATATCAATTTAAATAAATATTTAATTTCCTCAAGTGGGGATCGACCCCCAACCTGTTGAGTTTACAGTCACACTTCGTGGCCCTGCGCCCCGACTGGCCTCTTTATTATTTCCTCAATCAAACCAGGTATATATACATATACCAAAAATAAACATATCTCATAAATGTAAACACAAAATGGCAATTGAAAATGTTACAAATAAAAGCCTGCTAAGTGTTACGTTGAAAGGTTCAGAATCCCTGGACTATTTATAAAGTCTTTGTTTCCCTCCATTTGTAATATGCAAGTACAACATCTGGCACTCTGTTTTTACCCTGCCTTGAGAACAAATGTGCAAATTATTTATTTATTGCTTTCAGTATGTGACTTTTTATTAGTATTTATTCTTTTTTTTTGTATTGTTAATGATATAATATATTTTAATATTATATATTATTATGTGAATAACATGTGTTAATAATTAAGCTTTTAATTATTATGTAATCATTCTTAAAATGAGGAAAATAATAATAGGAAATATTAATATTTACAAGTTTTACATGTAAATAACATTATAAAATGTTTTGTGGAAGTGATTTATTAATATAATAATATTGTATCAATTATTTAATTTTATTTTTTATAACATAAAAAAATGTTAACTAGGTAATATAAAAAGCTTATTTTTATTCCCTCACCATTGTAAGAAGACAATACATTGATATTTTGCATTTGACATACAATGTCTCAAATTTGGGCAGGAAGTGGAGAATTGAGTGTCTTAATTGTATGTTTCACAGCCTAAAGCAAAATAATAATAATAATATTTAGATATATTCAGACTATAAAAAAGAAATCTTTCATGTTATATACATACAGATAATGATAATATCAATTGCAGATATACATCAAGTACTAAGGATATCACAAGTGCTTGTGATAATGCAAAATCAGTGCCTATATGATATGCATTTTGAGTGAAAGTATTGTTTAAAATAAATAAAAGTAATTTATTAATATTATATAATACAAACATTGGCTAAGCAGCCAAGAAGTAAATGTCAGACAGTTCTCCACTGTTTGCCTTGATTCCAAACAAGTGCAAGAATTTTTAAAGTTAAAATAATTTATTTTCCCACAGTGGTAACAGATCTAGTACCATTATATTAATAGTCTGGTGCTCACACTGCACCACAATCGCCATTAATATTAAGAGTTATTTGCTAAAATTATATTTCTTGTATTGAAAAACTACATACCATAAATAGATAATTGAAAACCAGATTAAGTTAGAAACACATAATTATTAAAATTGTTAAAATCATATAGTAACTGTAATAATTAATCATTATATTTTAGTTTAAAGTTTTAATTTTAAATAGCCTAAAAAAGAATCCCAACACTTCCGCTAGACACATTTACTTTAATCTGTTACATGTTGATAATGATAATGACCAAAACATTACTAAAACAAAAACATGTTACAACTGATAATAGCTTTTCATAATATTTATGATCTTTGTATAATTATTTTTTTTATATTTTTAAGTTTAAGCAAATGTAAAATAGTTATTACTTCCACATTTAAAAAAAAACCTTTGATTAAAATAGATATGATAAAAATTATTGGAGATATTTCTTAAATTTCTTTAATAACTCCATGGAAGTTTTATAATTTATGTATGTAACCAAAAAATTCAATCAATCTAATTTACAATTTCAATTCAGTATTATAACTATTGTAGTTCATGAAACTATAGAATAGAATATACTGTATTGTATACAAGAATTTAAAATACATGAAATAAATATAAACAAAAACATACATGCAAAGGTGTTATTGCTCCAATTCATTTCTTACACATAACATTTGGTAAAAAGTACTTTTAATAAAAAATAAGATAAAAAGTTAATATAGATACTATGTGCACAAAATAAGGAAAAAATATATACAAAATATTTCAAATAATATTAGATAAATAAATATTTTAGAATCCATAAGCAATGATGAATTAATAAATATTTTCTTTTAATAATAGCATTGACTAATAATAATCAAAAATTTAATAATCAAAGTTTTAATCATGACTTAATTAAAATAGTTAAAATTATGAAATTAATAATCAATTCTCACCCGGTACATTATTTGTTGGGGCCAACGCCCAATCAGGGGAGGAATCCTCTTCATCAGACATGATGGTACACTTATCTCACAATCAAATCACCAAAACACTGTATGGCATGTCCTCAAACACTTACACTTAATGAGATTCACACGTAAAATTAATAACACCTAATGTTTGTTGTATTGGTCCGAATATTTTGCTCCATTTTTCAATTAAGTTCCTGTAATTGTTAATAAATGCTAAGTACCTAATTAAATATTATATTTACTAAGTAAAAATAGTGTTTTTTATAACAAAATGTGTAATAAATATTAATCGAAATATGTAGAATTAGCAGTGAAAATAATATTTTATTTATAGAGACTGTCACCCAATTGAGTGGGTGTTGTCCAAACTATAGAGTTCTTAAATTAGGTAAGTATCATATCACTGAATTTTTAACTTCAAAACAAATGTAATTTTTGGTCTATTATTTTATCAAAAGTATAATATAGAGTCTTGTAAATAAATGCATTGAAGGTCCAGTGAACAGGCTAACAGGAAATCAAAGGTGTTCACCATTGTCTACTTATTCAAAGGCAACTAATGCTTTCTATTCGTATATTACAAGGTTGCGAATGTCAGTCGATATTAGTACGCTTTCGCAATCTTAGATTTGAACTTTATTTAGACAGCATAGCATTATATACACAAAAAAAAAACTAAAGCTGAAAGCCGATGACATATCGATACGTTTCCGCATTATGACTATAAATAAAACATAATATAGATTTACGAATTAATAATATAGATAATTTGCTAATTAATATGATTTTTTACGCACTAAAAATTTGTTGTAAGGGTTCAAATAAGGTAGCACAAATATCTTAACCTAAATTTATTCTATCGATTGTTATGCAAAAACACTACGATGAGTCATCAATGTCACTATTATAGCACTGTTACATTTTATATCTGAAATATTCACCTGACTAAATTTTAAACTTTAGGTAGTTTTAGATAAAACTATTATTTTATAGCATGAAAATAATTTTCGAGTCTTTCGAAAGCAGACATTTTCCTCGGGGAGTCGAAGAAACTAAAAATGTTACCAGAATCATAATGATAATTGTTATTTAGAACAAGAATATGTTGTTAGATTAATAAAAATATATATATTCTATAATATACGGAAAATAAAATATATTTATAGAACTATTTATCATATATTTTTTCATACTTTTTAAAAATAGTACAAGTGACTTGTAAGGTACTGTAATTAAAAAATATATGTAAGTAAATGTCGATTTGATCCATATTATCAGGAGTATCTATATATTTTATTAATTATTTATATCCATATAGTTTTACAACTATTCTACTTATAGATAAATTTATTGAAAATAACATCTATTGAACAAAAGAATAGGTGTTTGTATGGACTTTTCAATCTCTTGCATTTAAATAAAAGGAAATTTTCCGGAAATTAAGTGATGTAAGTACATAATCCTGCATTTACAAGTTTATTATAAATAAACATTAATAAATTTACTCAGATTTTTCTCTTTACAATTTGTAACTTTTTCGCTACCGTACCTGTTATAACTTAGCTTAGTCTTAAAATTGCTAAATTCAGAAGTCGTCAAACTGGCAACGTCCTTGCTTGATATAACACCGGAAATACCTAAAGCTAACGTTCTTTTTTTATAATTTAATTAGAATAATAAGTAATATTTAGCATTTTTGCACAGCGTAATACTTTATTAAAAAAAATCAATTTACTTTGGACATTTTTTTTTATAAATTATATTTTAGGATTTTTACAATAAATTCCATTTTAAAGAGTGTCTCAACTGACAGAGCGTCATTGTACGTAATGGAGTCGATCTTTTATTCGACAAAGTTGTGATTGAAGTTATTAAGGATTTTTATACAAATATCACATAAAATTGTGTATAATTGTTTATTATTGGAGTGAAGCATAAACGTAGAAGTGATTTATGGATACCAAGGCTGAAAAAACGTGTATATACAACCTCATTTTTGCTTCAATGGTATGTGTGCCATCAAAATATTTTGGAAAGTTTACTATAATTCTATTTACAACGTGAGATTAAGAAAATACCTATTGTATAAATCTAGTTTAGATTCTATTCAACAAAGTTCTCGTATTAATATTTTGTAAAATCTTTAAGAACAAGCAAGTATTCTTAAGCTTTGTCATTCGCGTAACTGGGTAGCTGCACGAAAGGTCATGCATTCATTTGTCTTTTTATTTTCAGAATGACTGTAATGCAAGTGCCAATATGGGATTGTTAAGTATACGCTAACATAACATAAATACTTATTTTGGTTGCCCAAACACGCGGGTTAATGGTTTTACGAGGGCAAGTTTGTTATCCAACGTCAGATGAAGGGATGGCTTCTGACCAACCTGTGAAGAAAAAGCAAAGAATTGATGGTCCTGACATTGACGATGGGAGTGACAAATCTGCTGAGGATATACTCACTGATATTTACGATTCAGAGACACCACCTGCTGATAATTCTGGTGATTATACATCGAGGAATGGTGAATCTCCAGATAGCGGGACTGTGAGCGAGGATGCAGTTGACTGTTCTTCTATTTTAAGGCTCCCTAGTGATACAAATGTTGATATCTTACCTTCGTGCTCCAATGATATACCTCACTGGACTGCGGCTGACGACACACTTTTGGCTGAACTCAGAATTGTACAAAATGCTTTAGTTGGACAATGTTTGTGTGGTTTTGATGAAAATTCTCTCTGTCAACTGTTTGACAGGAGATTACATATAGCATCATGGCCAATAACATGTTCCCTTACTTACCTGTCAACTATGCAGCTTATGTTTGATATATATCTGAAGCAAAACAACACAGGCACTATATGTTCAAGGTTGATGTATGCATGTGACTTGTTTGTGAGAAACAGACATGATTGGATCAGTGAGGTTGTGGAACTATCGGAACATAAAAGTAAGTTTATAACATTTGTAGCGTGTAGAGTATTAGCTAGCTTTCTTATTGTTTCCAAGGATACAGTCGATGAAAATTGGTTACAACAAATAACAGAAAATATATATTTGTTTGATAGAATAAATAGGATCACAGTACAAAAAATTAACTTCAGCTTAGACATAATTAAGAGGATAGTTGAATGGAAAGATGTTGAGCAGCATCCATTAGAGGAGAGTAGCCTTGTAAATACATCTGGTAGTGTCCAAGTGGCAGAGGATAATCCTTTTAGAAGTGGTCCAAGTTGTGGTAGCGGTAGTAACAGTGCACAAATCCCGTCTAGTTCTCGTAGTGATAATTTACATAGTGCTTTCTCTAATTTACAAACACATAGTAGTTCACCTTCGACATCCTCAGGCGATAATGGTGATAGTAAATCTGTACAGTTTAAACTTAGTGAGCCAGTTTTAAAGTTTCCCCTTGACACATCAAATACTAGTATGGACCATTCTGAGTCACCTGAACCTCCCCAGGCAAGAATAGAGAGAGTCAATGAACATGGTTGTGTTACAGTTATACTGACTGACTCTGAATCCTTTGATACATCCCATATTAAATGTTTAACAATAAAAACGTTAGAGCATCACTGGCCAATATTGGTTAAAAATATGAAGTTGCTTCTTCTAAGGTACCTGAATTTATCTAATGCTGAAAATTGTATATTAACATTTTTTTCCCTATGGGAGAACATTATTAGTGTAAAGGCGAATCTCTCGGTAATAGATACAAAACCATTTTATGCAGACTTACAAGGATTTGTTGATCTTTTGCGTAACACAATGCTGCCAAGCTTAATATATACACAAATACTCAGTTTGTTCAATGAGGTTCTTTGCTATGGCTCGACACTGGCTCTTCAAGATATTTTGCCAGAAGAGATATGTTGTCTCGCTCATTCAATTGTGAGATATGTTAAAGACTTCCGATTACTAAGTGAAATTAGGGTTGAAAGCAGCAGGAGTGGGTTTGGTTTCTTGGGCCACAACTGTACTGTCATCCATGATTATTCTCTAGGACCTGAGGTTGCACCGTTGTCTTCATCTATCCAATTAGTAGACCAAAGTTACGGTGACGAAGATAACGATGATACATCACAATCTCGCAGCGAAGTAGACAAAACTATGTTACAAAGAATGTCATTGTTAGTTCTTAAGTCAGTAGCAGTCACTGTGAAAGAAATGCGTTGCGATTCCTCTGACAGTTCAATAGATTCATCAGATTATAATGCAATTCAGGACATGCAAATTGTAGAAAGATCCATTCGAGATGTATTGAAAAAATTAGATGTATTCATAAGAAATCGATTCGAATTTCATCCAGAAACACCTTTTACAAAGATGTTGATCCATCTCTTTAGTGAACAAGACGATTATCTTATAGAGTCCATGGTGTGCACTTTAGATATTACAGTAGGTATTGTCTATAGGAATTCCATGTATCCAGACTTAATACCCATGTTGAATCCTATCATATCTTTTATAGAGTTCCTGAAAGTAGTGTCCCATGATAGCGATGTTTTATTAGACTATCTTGTAAGTAATGAAACATGTTTTTTGTTGTATTTGTTAAGGTTTCTAAAATATGTCAGAAGGAATTGGCCTAAGTTCTTGGAATCTTGCCAACAAGCTGACTCAGGAGGTACGAGAGGGTTAGATGATACAATGAGGGTTTTAATTCGGTTGCGTTTACAAATCAGTAGGCTTGTATCGAAATCTCTATTTCCATATAATATAAGCCCTGTACTACGGCTGCTTGAGATTTGTGAAAGTTTATATGAAGGAAATGAGTTTAGCTGAGAAAAGGACTTTGGGCTTATATTAATTAGCAATGGTACAAATGTTTACTCTTTCTTCTAAATTCAAATGTTGTATATAAAAAGTGTTATTTAACTCTTTACATTAAGAAAGCATTAATTATTCAACAATGAAAGTTTCATCAAAATATGTTATAAATAATTTCTATTTTGTTATTATTATAATTATATTTTTTGATGGTAATTAAATGAAAACGGTTATAACTTTCACTTGAAAATTTCTTTAAGACTGGCAACATAATTGACATTCCAAAATTTGTTGATTAGCTTAGATTTAAGTAATTATTAGATTTGAATATTAAAATAATTTATATTAATTATAATGTTGTAATTTTCGTGTCCATATAGCAATTAACTTACTTATTGATGTCTTCCCAGATTAAATGTTTTTTTAGTAATCTTTATATTAAACATTTTGTGTTGATTTGCAATTTTTTGATAATAAAAAACAACATATATTTTGTATACTTTTTTTTACAAAAAATAAAAAAAACGAAGTAGATTTTATATATAAATAACTATTTAAGTGCCTTATTGCAACATTGGTGCTTAACACTTTATTGTAGTTGTATATGTACTTTACATTTGTTTACGATAAATAATAATTTAATTTATCATTTACTTAATTTCTAAGGTAATTTAGCACTAATTTATTATACTATTTTGTATATTTGTAGCTGTAATGCATATAAAATGCGGGTTTTAATTATGTTTTCTACTAAATTATATTCCATGTCACAATGTAAATATATTGCCATCAATTACCATCTAATATGTAACTTTAATCAGTATTAATACAATATTATAATTTATATAAATATATATACATACATAATAATTATAGTTATTAATATTTTTTGTTTACTTGATAAATTCATGAAATGGACTGCAATCTTCTAATTTTTTTTTCATCATTAAAAATAAATTGAATTTATCAAGTATGCTAACTGTGTATTTTGAATCTTAAACATATAACACATTTATTTAAACCTCAGTAATATTTTTTCATTTCATAGTTATATTAAAATCTTGAATCTCAATCATGTTCAATAAATAGAAACAAAAAATATACAACAATATGAAAATAATATAAAATTAGAAAACAAAATGTACTTTAATAATAATCTTGCCAATAATATTATAATCATAAATAACAAAATTATTTTCAATTATTTAAGTTTCGTTGTAAAATATAATAAAAATGAATTCAGAAATTCAAATGTAATGTATTAATTTGATTTTTCTAAATAATTGTCACTTATATCATAAAATACAGTATAATAGAAGTGGTATCAAACATATCCAAAGTTTTTTAGTTTTAATTTCTTGTTCACTTATTTATCACTGAGCAAGTTTTTTTTTTCACTTTTCTGTACTGTATTATGAGATGTTTATACATATTTGTTTTTGCCTTTTTGTCAGACATATGTGAATAGCTAATATTGTATTGTTAATATTGTAATAATGGTAAATTAAAATAACAATAAAACAAAATATTTTTGTACATGATCCATAGTATTTGGTTTAATTTCAAATATCATGTTTTTCTTGCTTACATAGGTCTTCTGAAATTAAGGTAATATCTACATTATATGCAGATATCTTCTATCACCCCAAACCTGATAGTGATCAGTTAGTGAGTTTGGATACATACACATATATCTACTCTACTCTATATCTGCTCTATTGACGGTAAAAAAATATTCTTGTATGTTCTATACCTTTTTGTTAATTGCTAGTGCTCAACAATGCATCTTTTTTAATCGATTTTGGAAAATGAAATACTTTCTATTCGAACCTAAAAACATTGTATAGTGTAACCCAACCCATCAATTCCCAACTCCCGCTGCACGGTGCCCTAATTGTACAGTGTTTTTGTCATTACCACTTTAAATGAAACCCTGTGGTGTCACTACATACAATTAAAACAAAAGATTTTTTTCTAAAAAATGAAAAAAATGCGGGTCGTAGGTAAAGGCGGCGATATTGAATTGCGTAAAATAGAGATTGAGAGATATCTCTTTCCCGTTCTAGTATGTTTTTTGAGAATGAAAAGGGGCAGATCGGCGACGCGTTTAGGTTATTGGTATCTATTTGTAGCTGCGTCACACGAAATACAGTATGGGTAAATATCGTGAAATGAAGAGAAAAATCCTATGTCTAAACTGTTGAGGTATCTTGATTAATTTCTTTAGGTATGGGTTTGAAATATTTTACCTGTATCAGCACATAACTCCCGTAAAAGGAGCGCAGACGCATCCATCCTGTATTATATACATTTACAATCTTTAAAGTGTCTGAATGTAGACGCGACGGTTTTGGGTTCTATTCCCACTCCGTAGAATAAATTATTTTCACTTTCTTGTTCTGATACTGAGACGCAAACGCGGCTCAGGAAGAAATTGGCGAACAGTGGAGAACGAAGTGTCTTAACACAGTTAAAACATTCCAAAGCAAAAAAATGTTAATATGCTGGGAAACAGTAGAAGTGAAATTTTATCTTGGACCGCCTCTCATCGTGCGGTATATGCGGCCGTAACGGTTTTTTGTGAAAGAAAAAAAAAAACTTTTTCCTCCGTCTATATAGAAGTTTTACATGAAAAATACTAAATATAAAAAACTAAACAAAACAAAAAAATGTTATTTTGATAATACACGTACGTTCTTTAGAAAATTCTTTTATCTCAGATTCGAAAGTTTTTGTTTAACTATTTTTGTACGACTCTAGGGTGGAGTGTGTTTCTTCTTCAACAGCCATTCTGTTTGCCCTTTCATATCATCAAATAGTGCAAAGATGGAAATCTCCGGCCTAGTTTATGAGAATAGTCTATTTAGAGCGAACTAGGCCAGCTCGCTTGACCTGATGTTTTATTTTTTTCTATTATTATAGATATTGTTGTCATGTTCTAGATTCAGGTATATTTAGAATGCTTATAAAATAGTCGTAGTATAGTAATAGAATTTGTCAAATTTATTTATTTAATGTGGCAAATTTATTTATTTTAAGCAACATGTATGCCATTTTATTTCCTTGCTGTAGTAACAACAAACAAAGCGCGGCGTTGAGTTAATATACTCACCACACAGTGTCTCGAAAATTCGGCGGCAAGAGGGGAATGGAGTGTTTTAGCACTAGGTTGCCTCTGCTCCCCCTGCTATATTGTGGGATACAGCGTAGAGCTAAAATATGATGTACGATTATTTGATTAAACAACCCATGTAATATAGTAATAACGCAACTATTGATATGCATAAGATTTATATGTTAAAAATAATTATATATTATGTAGATGCATTCATTAATTTATCCTACTAACGTTCATCATACAAATCTTTCGTAGTCGGGAATCGAACTCACAATTTCTCTTTTACCAAATTTACTAGCACCAAGGCCAGTCATGTGAAAGTTAATTAAATCTTTTTTTTTTAATATTCTTGAGTTAGACACAAAATATTTCGTCTTATAAGAAGTTTGCCGGAAGCGACACTCGCGTGATATGCATTATTAAAGGTAAAGGCGCAACGATCGATTGCGTGCTACCTGGGAATGGGGATCGAGGAATTTGGTTGCAAATTATGAGGATGTTTTAATGGTGTATATCCTTTATGGTGGGCTGAAAGGTTTTAGGCTTCTGGGTCATTATTATTTTATTTTGTGTGTATATTATCGTTTATCATTAGGCGTGAGTCATAGGCATTATTATATTAGATATATTTGGAAAATACTATTTTTTTGTTTATATAAACGCAATCAACAACGGGTTCACGCAGTGTTCGAAGTTTTGTACGGAGTACGGAATAAGTGAAATGTCTTGGCTTGTACTAAAATGTTGAACATGTGTAGAGAAGAAAAATTGTCTATACATATCTTGTATATTTATAAAATAATACATACATCTCTCACTGAGTTTCATGAATTTAAGCCCGTATAGTTAGCAAAGTAGACAGAGTCTAATGCTAAGACGTTGTGTTCCCTGCTTATCGCTCATAGGGGAATTTAACGCCCCGTATTGTTTTCCAGAGCGGGGAAGTGATAATAATTTGAAATGTAGGTATGCGATCTTTCTTCCAATTGGAGATTTAAATCACAACCATCGCGTTTATAATCACACTCTGTGCCACGTTTCAAATTAATAATACTATAAATCATGTTATTTTTAGTATCGTCTAAAAAAATCCAATATAAAACCGAGTCCACTTGACCTATTACCCCGGCTGTGACCTGATACACTGGAGTGTCGTTAGTTCGCTAGTCACTGCACACGTATTACGGTATCCAGATTAATTGCATGACTTGCTCCAATTAAAATTTAAAAGGAAGGCTATGCCAACGCTGTTGTACTAACGTAGGTAAGGAGGTCATTATGACACTTGAAATGATTTAAAAAACGTTATTTTAGAAATATATATATATTTTTATTTTATATTATAAAAAAAGTATGAGGCTGTTTTCAACGTTTGTGGTTTTATGATTGTCACTCGAGAAGTGAAACTCACTAAATATTTAATTTAAGTAAATAACAGGTGCGCCATTAAGTCGAGAGAAAAATTTGGAAATAAACTACAAATCATAGAATAGATTTTTTTTATAAAAGAAATACATTTCATTGCTTTAGTAGCTATAAATAATTCAGGTCGGTCGGTCTGTGGGTATACTATATACATCTTTGAGGCCAGTCATAGCGTAAGGGCACAAGCGTGCTACTGTAAACGCGATAGGTTGTGGGTTCGATTCCCACTCGAGGAAATGGAATATTTTCATTTCCTTGCACTGGTAAAGAGTCAAATGTGACGTTAATTTCCGGCACTCAACACAATAGGAAAAATGAGAAACGGAGTGTCTTGACATAAGAGGAACTTCGAATATGGTGCTTATTTTAATAGAGCAGGGTAGGCAGAGGGAACCTAGTATTAAGACATTACTGAAGAAGAATAAAACTTTTTTACATGTTAAATAGCCTAAGATCCCAGGGCACCAAAACTTCCGTCATTTTAGCATTTTTTAACAAAGCTGAAATTTTGAAGATTGTAAGTCTAATATGTAGTTAGTATGGTACTATTTCTTTTAGTTTCCACTAATTATTATCAGGCCACAGAGTGCTGGGGTGGCACGTAGGCATTGTTCCGAACACTTGAAGTTATGGATATAAAGTTATGGAAACTTTATCGCGCCTGGAAGGATGAAGAGCCCATCGAATTGGTCTTGGTCTTAAATAGTACCGTAAATAATATATGTAAAATTTTGGGATGCATAAAACCACAAACGTCGAAAACAGCCTCATATTTTTTTTTGTAGTTTGCCTCAATTTGAAACAATCTTTAGGACTTCTGGCGAGAGTAAAGGGCTACGTAAAGGGACATGTAATAATAAGTACACATTTTTTACATTAATCTTAAAAATATATTTGACTACAAGCGTTTAAACTTTAATGTAGGTTAGCGTGGATCTTATGTACCTTTAGTTAGCGTTATCTCTGAAAGGGAAGCCCTTTCAAGTTAGTTACTTTTCAAATACACATACCGTTTTAACATACTTACATATTAGACTAATAATCCTCAAAATTTCAGCTTAGTTAAAATTACGTAGGTCTGGAGGCCCTGGGATCTCAATCGAAAACCAAAACATTACTTTTAAGTATGTCACTGATGTTTTTCAATTAAAACAACATTTATGTGAGTGTGTTAGTGATTCGCTATCAATCTTTGCAAATATCAAATCTGAGTACTCTTGGGAGCCGCACACTTGGGCACCCCACCGTGTTAGTTCAGGAAAAATCTGCAAACTTTACATTTGTAGTTAAATCCTAAAAATAATATTTAAAAGGGGGGCAAAATTTGGTATTAAAGCCGCTAGTTCAAGTGAGATATCAGATGAAAGGGTTCTGCCTAAGTTAAGCTTGGATTTCTGAAAAAGCTCGTCATTGAGTTTTCTGTACGGAACCCTCAGTGGGCGAGCCCTACTCGCGCTTGTCTTTATCTTCAAAAATATTTAAAACTCAAATAAATGCAATTATAACATAGCAAAAATTAATTTAACACAGTAAGTAAATAAAATATTTAAGAATATATAAAAAATGTGTGCATCTCTAATCCGTACGTTTCGGTCCTCTTTCCTAATGGGAATGGAATGTTGTAACACCTTTTGCTTAAACTGCTATGTGCGGGATACAATGTGAAGCAAAAAAAAATTACACAGCGTGACTTGAAGCCGCGCCTTTTGGAAACCGCCCAAGACAGACTTACAGTTGTATAAAAAGGGCACAAAAACAAACACATAATATTTAATATATTTATTTTCCGTAGTCAGACTTCTTTTCAAGGTATCCATATTATTTGAGTAATTTAATATTATCATGATTTTCAAAATATTGTACACACAATAATAAACATTTAGTGGATTTACACAGATCTAGTGGATTTAAAACTATTTGAAGGTTTGGAGGATTGTTTCTTAAAATATTGAAGTCTTGGTAATTTTATATCTTTTTTTTAGAAATAAACATAAAACATCAAAGTAATGTTGTTTAATAAAATATATATGCTCACAAGAATTTAAACTATTCAGTTTAAATTATCATTCGTTTATTGAACATTCATATAAATAACAAAAAAAAAAACTAGTCCATGCAAATACATACATATAAAATCATAAGTAATCGTCATACACACAAACAAACAAATAAAAAAAACAATAACTAATCTGACTCACTAAAAGATACCTAAATGGTAAACAACGATGTTTCACGATATATGTTATCCAAACAAAAAAAATACACAACTTTTTTTGCAACAATTTTTTTTTATACAATTTCAACTTTTCTTGTTACATAATTTGACATGTCAAAGGTCCGAACAAATTGGACCTATTTAATAATGATTAATAATATTTATTATTATTATTTTACAAACATTTCATGACTTAATTTCTACCAATTACATTATTTACGCTGTAATCTCTAACACATTATTTTGACCAAACACTACTGTCACTTTAGTAAGTACAATACAGCGTCGATTATCCGAACGTCGATCAACCGGACAACCGTTTATCCGAACTATTAAGTCCGCCAAACTCATGCGTTGGTAAACCCTTACCACCACGCTTTGGTACATTTGTTCGAAATATTACTTGTTATTCACAGACGTTATGATACTTCATAGAAGACGCCTTATAAACTAAATCTCGGTTAAAAATACCTTAGTGTTCGAGTGGAAATATAAGATAAGTGTATAATTTTAACCTTATAACAGTTCGCTTATCCGAACATCCGTGTTCCATAATTATTTCGGATAATTGACGCTCTACTGGATTTTTTTTTTGGCAATCACAATTATAAAAAATATTATCACATACTTACCTAAATTTTAACCAAAAACGTTAAAGCGCTAAAAAATCGAGTCAATTAAATGTCACAATGAAATTGAATTTCACTATAAGAAGTGTACTGTAGCAGGGTTGTCAAAAAGAACCTACTATTGTAAAAGCAAGACAGCCTATTCTATACATTCCGCCAGATTTCGAGACATTTCGTGTGGAGTGGCGGAATCCAATACCGCTCTTACAACAGCAGGAAAATATTTTTTAACATAATTATTTCCCTCAGGGAAACGGAGTGTCTTAACACTAGGTTCCCCCTGCCTACCCTGCTATGTGCGGGTTACAGCGTGAAGCTGATTTATTTATATTTTATTTACCTGAGAAAGAATCGAACCCACTACTACCATTTACAATGTTTATCAAAAGCCATTATTTGGATAACAAATCTCATGTTCCGCTATCACTATACAATTACATACATAGCACAACAAAACCTACATACATACTTCATACAAACAAACAAACTTACAAAATAACTCAGGTATCATAGTCCTCGTCTATTTGCAAATCTCCTGAATTCAAATGATCTATATCCAAACGAGGCACTACAGTAACAACTTTAGCTTCATTGTTCTTCTTCATATCAAACTTAGACTTAGAGTTCTGTCGTTGCAACTTCTTGTCTTTAACACCGACTATATTAGCTACTGCTGTGTCTAACACTTTGATTTCCGGCTTGGTTAAGTTCTTCGAGAAGTCAATGTTTAATATTGGGGTTACGGGTGTGCGGGGTGGTGTGTTTTGCCTTACATCTATATAGAACGCGGGGTTGTGTTCCGCCTTTGGCACAATTACTTCCGGGGTCTCCACCGGCGTCAAATTGGTCAAATTTACGTAACTAGACGTCGAGGGCTGAGGGCTCGCATACGTTGGATTCACTTTAATCACACTGTTGTGTTGTACATCATCTGTTAATAGCGTTTCTTGGTAGAAATTGGCTGTAATAATTCCTTTATCTTCTTTCTTAGTTAAATCTATGGCTGTTTCTGATGTGATAGTTTCGTTTTTGGGCTTTATGTCGATTTCAGCGGACAATGCCCGTCTAAAGTTTTCCTTTGGTGCTGTTATAATTTGTTGTATTTTTACGTCGGAACTGCTAGAACTGTTTGAGTCTTCTCTGGCTATCCGTCTTGGTACTGAGGTGTCTGAAAATCTAATAAAAACACATTATGTTAATTAATTGTAACATAATTATATTTTTAGTTTGAATTTTTTTTTAATATAGGCAGTACAAAACGTTAACTTCCGCCAAAAAGCTAAAGCGCAATGTCTCAACATGAAATGAAGATGGAGGATAGTATGTTAACACTAAGTTCTCAAGATGCGTCTAGATAATAAAAAAAAGTATATATTAAGTATGTATTTTATTCATAGTAAGTAAGTAACCTTACTTGTTAGAAATAATAATAAAAAAACATAAAACCAACACAAGAGGACATAAAATTTCTAAAAATAGCATTATCATTATCCTTAATCATATATATGATGTATTTTCCACGAAATGAAACTATTTAATAATTGATACATTCGTATCTACTATATATATTTTTCATTTCAGAGAAGTACAAGAATACATTGTTAACCAAAAAACATGATAAAGTTTAAAAAAAAATCAATTCTTTAAAAACTCGTGTCGGTTGTTTCTAGACAAGAGAAAAATTATAAAAAAAATTGAAAACCTTTAAGGTATTGAGGATCAAGTAAGAATTTGGTATTTGACATAGATATATAATAAAAATGATTATTTATTTAAAACAATAGCAGGTTAATAGTTAATATAAAAAAAGTTAGTGTTATTTTGTATAATCAACCAATATGGATTAAAACATATAATCTACATATTTATCTACCATTCGACAGTAAATTTCTTTATTGCGCTTAACTTTAAACCGATTAAAGATATGGTTATGCCAAAGAATCAGGTGGTCGAAAAAACCTTTACTTTCTAGACAAAAAAGGAACATTACTAACAAATATAATAAAATACATTTTTAGCTGCACATACTGGGGTAGGCAGAGGTAATGTGGAACCGAGTGTTAAAAAACCCTGTATCGCAATTTCCGTCGAATTTTTTCGCTGCGCTGCGCTTTGCATTCTTACCAGAGCTATCATTTTTATAAGCTTCACGCTGTATATCGCACACAGCAGGGTAGGCAGAGGTAACCTAGTGTTAAGACACTCCGTTCCACACTGTCTGCCGAATTCTGGAGGCATTGCGTGTTGAGTGGCAAAACTCAACGCCGCGCTTAACCTCGACACCAGAGCGAAGAAATGGAAATTTAAATTTAAGTAAATATTTCATCTCCTCGAGTGGGGATCGAACCCACAACCAGTCCATTTTACAGTCACACCTCGTGCTGCTGCGCTACGACTGGCCTCTGCCAGAAGAGGCTCTGCAGAGCTATGTATGAATTATTTAATATTTTCATTTACTTAATGAAAATATTAAGTAATTCATTCCTCTGAGTTCCCTCCAAAACACAAACACACTACAGTAGCGTTTATAGATGCTTGGTCCCCTGCGCCACGACGGCCACATAATTAAACATAAATATTTTTTTATAAATTACCTAGACGAATTTGGGGAACTTTCACCACTCAACATTTCTCTTTCTTCCGCTGCTGTAACATCGGGTATGTTTTTAACCTGAAATAGAAATAATTATAAACATATAATATTTTATGGATAATTGTTATTGTATTCTTCCTAATATAATATTAGCTTTAATTTCCCTCAATGTTTAAGTTAAAGAAAGTATCTTTACACTGTATGATGCATATATTAGTTATCAGAGCGAGAAACTGATATATAATTTATTCCTACTATAATTTATTCCTCCATGTGGGAATGGAACCCACAACCGTCATGTTTACAGTCAGATGCTGTGCTACTGCGGACCCTTTATTGTTCTCAATGATATAATCTACAGCTTTTATTTTCCTCAATGATTTATGACTAGTGCTATGTGGAATGGCAGAACTCACACCTCTACATACAAACACTCCAGAATGCCGCAGAAAGCAGAGAATGTGAAAGAGGTTTCTTAACACTAGGTGCCAGGGTGCCCTCTGCCTGCTACATGCGGGATACAGTGTGAAGGTAAATAAAAAATATGTAAGCAAGTAATCAAATTTTAACATTATTTATTAAACACATCTTTTGTTAAAGGGTAAAACTCAAAAATTAAGAATAGAAGTAATTAACTTCCCAAATTATGTTATATTGCTGCAAATTTTATTTTTGCAATTAATAGAATATTTTGAATGACATTGTTATTATTAAAAGACAGATTTATTTACAATGTCTAATACTTGTATTATATATTTTCTCATTATCATAGATGATTAAAAACCAATTATGTCAAAATTATATATATGCCTGAAAGTTTAAATTCTGTCACCTAATTAAAATATTGAAAAGATAAATTATTTCTTACCAAATCCCTTAGAAAGTCAAACCGCGACTCAGCAAGTATACATTGCTTCACATGAGACGGACTGAGGGTCTTTGCATTCCTTTGCATTGTTACTTGCATTGCTTTACTGAGTAGAGACTCCACAAACAACTCTAGGGTGCGAGGTGTAATTATGAACAAAGAAAGTTAAGGAAATTCCATATATTATAACATTTGTAAAAGTATTAAAATATAAAAAAAAGTGTAGGGAACCTAGGAAACCTAGTGGAAAGATATTCCATTCCTCAGCATCCACCCAATTTATGAAAGATTGTTGAATGTTGGCACGCAATGGTATGCATTTTGTGTACCAGATGCAGGATTAATATAAATAATTTAAATATAATGATTTTCTCAGGCAAGGATTGAACCCACAATCATTGATTAAAGTCTGATATTTACGTTCCACTATAACATAACAGTCTCAAATTATTTTTATAGCCATTTTTCATACTACTACATATACTATACTACTCTATGCAGGAAAAGTATAAAAATAAAAAAATCAACAAATTTATCTTGCGTAGCAGTGTAGGTTGAATGAACTATATTATAATGGCCTATATTATAGTTAATGTTAAGTAGGGAATGCCTTAATATAATTATATAGTCTAAGTTTCTTTGTTTGGAGAAAGTAGTAAGCTTTAAAACTATGCTTAAATAAAATAGTCGAATATTTCATTAGAACAGATGAAAACTTTAAATATATCAAAATAAAAATATTAATAATGTAAAATTATATACTTTTTATGAATGAATTACATATTAATAAGCCAAATGACTTCACATAAAACAATTTATTTTATTTATCAAATAATTTAATCTAAAAGTCACAGGTGATGATAAAATCTTTCTCGAAACTAGTAACTGTTTAAATTTTACATTTATATATATTAATGTTAAATATAAACTAAAATTATTGAATAAATATTATAAAATATTCACATGAGTGTGAATAATATAGTGTATAAAATATACTCCTTTTAATTTTAGCTTTTCACTGTATTCAATATATGGCAGGGTAAGACAAGGGAATAGTCTATTCTTCATGGACTGCCAAATTTCAAGATATTGTATGTTCTTTAAGGTTATATTAGGATCTTTTTTTGTAACCTGAGTGAGGCAATAAAAATAATCCCCAAGTGGGTATCAAACATACAACTGATGAAGGCTGTTATTGCATTGCATTTTCAGTCAGAAGTGGGGCTGCTGTGCCAAGATAGCATTGTAATTAAAATATCAATAGTTCAATGTTTCATGAAGCTATGAAAAGCTACAAACATACATATACTTAAATTAATTTGCATAAATATATTATCTAAACAATATTACTAGCAATTTAGGTAAAAGTGAATGTTATTATTTAAATTACAATATTTCAAATAACTCATTATATGTTCTCTAAATAATAGGTATTGTTATGGCCTATAATATAGTTAATGGCTCATAGATAAAATCATAATTACTGACATCAATTTATTAAAATTTACAGCCTGATTGATATCTTTACTTTTATGCTTACAACATTGAAAAGTAATAGTTTTTGAAAATTTCATCTTTAAATACGTTTTTGCGTCATTTAATTAAACTAGACAAGACAACAATCTGTACTTTATTATTATTTAGATTCAAGGCACACATTAATAAGACAACTGCTTACAGCAATATTATCAAACTAGATAACTGCGCAATATTCAAAAGGAATAATAACAATAGCAAGAGGATCTGCCAATATAAATAATGTCACCTAGAGAAGTCCTTACATACTATATATGAATGTTTGTATTATATACAACGATTATATTGAAGTCAATTGAAAAGGATATAGATTATAATTGGCACAGCTTGTGCCACCTTTCCCACTTCTTCGTCAGTCTGCATTATCTTCTTAATTCGTCCCTATAAGCAAACAATGTCATGATATCACAAGTCTCTCATAGAACTGACAAAAACAAGCCCCTTTATCTTGTTATTATGGACGTTTTCGGCAACTATAAACTTACGGCTGGAAACCTGGCATTGTATTTTCTTTTCTTCGACGGCATAGCGATGATCTGTTCACTTTAGCACTATTTTAAGATTAAAATAAGCTCACTTCGCCATAGCACTGTTACACTTCTCGCGCATTTTTGAGGTTATAAAAGGGGGACGTTCGCAGCCTACTTCATTTATATACCAATCTGACAGTTTTCCACCTCTTTTTACAAACAACTTTTCAATTATATGGCAATTGTGTTTTGTTTATTATCTATCTGTCTTGATGCTGTAGACTAAATATGGGTTGCGTTTAAATGCCGCCCAAGAATGTACCTATTTTACTACCAATAAAATTCGAAACGTTTACCAAATGTTTGCCTAAAACATTAGTAAATAAATAGATTTTTTCTTATTATTGACTGCCATAAAAATATATGGACGCCTTTAAAATTCTTCAAACTAAATATCATATGTTATCACTAAATCGATATTACAAATAGTTTGTGTCACGAGTTTTAATTTGGTAATTTTTGTTGGACTATAAAAGCTAACAATCGCAAAAAAAAAACATCAAAAGCCAAATAAAAATATGTGTTATTTTTATTTCAAATTATGGATTAACAGAGCAACAAATGAACAATTTATTTATTTTGGATGACGTCAAACTAATTAGAAGTAAAGTTTTTGATAGTAATATAAATTTTTATGTAATACACTATTTGTTGAACATATTTGTACAATGTTTGCAAGCATTATAATGTTTGTTTATTTATTTTGAATCATGATATTATATACTTTAGAACTCTTTTTATATAGTAAACTAATTTTTTTAGGAGTTACTTATTAATTATTATGTTTGCTACTTAGGCTTAGGATCTTAAAAATATTTTTCGTAATCGTCTAAATTGTACCAGTAGATTATCACACCGTAAATAAAATAAGTTACGTTAACCATGTTTTTTTACATTACAATATATTTTATTTATTATTTAGTACATCTTAAATGTATTTAAGGCTTACTCTTTTTATATTAAGTTACCACATTAGTAATTATTTATGTACAGTATATAGTTTACTCTTTTGGATTATTATTATAATTAAATTAAAATAATAAAATTATGATTTTCGTACAATTGTTAATATCTAGACTTTATACTTTGTATATATATTTTTTTACATATTAATAATTCATCTAAAACGACAGTCGACAACACTTGCAAAAAGAACTCAGCTTGTGGACTTGTGGTGTCAACTGTCAATTGTCATGCAAAATGGCGTCGTTGTCGAGGTGCGTTTTACTTAAATTAAACAATTGTTTTATACATGAATATTAATACTATGTTGGCTTAAATAGATATCGCATATCGTTCACGTCGAACAATAAAAATAACCAGAAGGAATTTAATTCGATAAATTTATTAATTTACATGGTTATGTTTATGTCGTCAATGTTTTATAAAAGTTTGATAAATATGATAATCATATCTTATTTAAATATTATTTCATTAAAATTTTATAATTTTCGTCTTAGTATTGCAGTACCTTATAAAAGAAGAAAATATCAGGCTTCATACAATTGGAAGATTTACATGTTAACTTTTATTTCAGTTTGTTACCAGCTCCCGTCCAACAAGTGTGGGATAGGGATGACGAACTTAAAGCAAAACGAGTTGGCAGTGCCCTTGTGGTATCACAAACTAGCGTTCCTCCATATGGTCAACGCAAAGGTTGGGTGCCTAGAGCAGAAGAAGATTTTGGAGGTGATTTATTTATATATATATTATGGCGAGAGATATTTGCTCTATATCTCTATATAATGTCTATTCATATATTTGTTCCTAGTCATTACTGTTTTTAAAAGTGTGTCCTATAATTAAATATAAATGTAATTTCATATACAATATTTTACTCTCATTATATAATATTTCTGTTTTTTAAGTAAATACATATTGCAAAAGTCAAATTATTTAAAGGAAAAGTGTTAATTGTTATAATATTCTCAAATAAGTTTTTTTTGTAAAGTAAATAATAAAAAAAAACAACAAACAAACAGAAAATCTAGTTTTATGATGTTTTCCCCATTTTCCATTTTTCTCTCTCTCTAAAACAGTATAATAAAATAATTTAAATATAATCACCTCTAAGTCATCATATCTACAACCATGTGTGTTTAAAATCTTGTTCAAAATGTGCTTAAAATTGGAGGCTGTCCCACTATGCCATAACCGCTTCAAGTTAATAATCATTCTATTGATTTAACAATTGGCTTATGTACAATTTTTGTGTTTTATAAGTTAATAATTACTGTGCTGCTTGTACTATATTCCCTTAAAAGTAAATAAATATCTAAATTTCTTCTAGATGGAGGAGCTTTCCCAGAGATCCATGTCGCTCAATATCCCCTTGGCATGGGAGCGAGGGGTAAAGAGAGCACATCCAATGCGTTAGCAGTACAGCTAGATGAATCGGGCAAGGTCAAGTATTCAGCCATTGCAAGACAAGGACATAGTGCTGATAAGGTGATAATGTAGATTTTTTATTTTTTACATTTTTAAAGAGCTATACCACAGTTAGAAAAGAAAAATACATTTTCTGTCTATCCTGCGGTTTGTAGGATAAAACATAAAACTAAAAAAAAGCTATTGCTATCCATGGAGACAGCATCTGATTGTAAATATAAAGGTTGGGGATTAGATTCCTTTTGGAATTAATTATATTCATTTCACTGCTAATGTGTTTGCTTTAATAATGGTTGGTTTTTCTTGCCTATCTTGCTACATGGGACATATTGATGTAAATTGTTGAGCTAACAAAAAAACATCTTTCTTTTACTTTTTTACACTTTAAATAAAATTTATTGAGTTACTTTTTTTTTTCTTCCCTTTTTACTTTCAGATAATTTACTCAAAACTCACAGACCTATTACCAGCAGAAGTGCTAGCAGAGGATGATCCTAGTTTACAAAAGCCGACAGAAGATGATATTCAAGATATAACAGAGAAAACTAAATTGGCCTTAGAGAAATTAACTAATGCTAAAATATCAGCTGCCATGCCAGTCAAAGCTGCACCTAAAGCTGTGAGTTGACTTCTTATTCTTGTTGTACTTTAATGAAGTTTTTTTTCTAAATTTTCAATTAGAAAGCATTTTATAAATTTATTGAGTGTAAATTTTTTAGATGCCTTAAAAAAACTGTCAGTTTGTGCATACATTGACTATAATATAGTACTGAGGTACAGAAAGTCAAGTCAGAAAGCACTAGTATTTCTTTGTCTACTTTGTTCAAAGCCTAGAAATAGCACATTTAGTAAATTTAAAAAGCCATTGATAAAGGTTGATATATTCAACAAATCCTGATACACGCAAATGCTGTAAAAACATCAATTTCTGTACCATTGTGATGGTTGTGAGTTAGACCCTTACTGTGGGCAATGAATGACTTTCTTTGCCATCCTGTGGTAAAACCAAGGGTTGAATTTGGGCAGGAAGTGATGTTTAGACTATCTTGACACTGTCTTCTGGCTGCTTAACCTGTTTTATCTGGAATATAGACTGAGTAGTAATAGAAAAATCTTCTCTTTTAGAGAAGGAACAAATAACTATGTAGGTCTCTGATAGTACTTTACATTTACAGGCACCCGCCCAATACATTCGGTACACACCAGCGCAGCAAGGTGGAGCTTTTAACTCCGGGGCTAAACAACGGGTTATTAGGTTAGTATGTTTAATATGTATACATTTTTCTATTTTTCTTTAATTACCCTAGATACTTTTAGAGTTTTTTTTAAAAAGTATATAACAGGATATGAAATCATATTTAATGTCATAAAAATGTTCCAGTTAACATTTAAGAAGATTTAATATTTTTTTAATGCTTTTCATAATAATGCTTTAAAATATAAAAAAACCTATAGTTGTTATTTATGTTGACTCAATAAACGAAAACAAACATATGTCATCAAAATTAAAAAAGAATTTGAAGTGTCTGTCTGTCATTTCTATAACAATGTTTTTTTTATAGACATATACATCCAAACATACTGTCATTTGTCCTGCCTAATTTCTGGAATGTTGAGCGTTGATATGTTAACATTGTTTTTTAAATTAAAACTGCTGCTTTCGCTGCAACGCTACCTGCACATCACAACCTAATCATTTTATGATGTTTCATATATGTTTTCAGAATGGTAGAAGCCCAGTCCGATCCGATGGAGCCCCCCCGCTTCCAAATCAACCGCAAGATCCCGCGCGCAGCCCCGTCGCCGCCCGCGCCCGTGCTGCACTCCCCGCCGCGCCGCGTGTCCGTCAAGCAGCAGCGCGACTGGAAGGTGCCGCCTTGTGTGTCGCACTGGAAGAACGCTAAAGGTGACTGCGCTGTACTGTACTACACTGCAGCCAAATGTTACTGATATTGTTATTATTTATAGTTTTTTTTCTTGTCATTTATCTGGTAATCAGGCTTAAAACAATAAACAGATGGTGGCATTTAGGGACACTGCTCCCATTGGAGCTGCATATCAGACCCTCTATTCGTCAAAAATAAATAATATGTTAATATTTTTTTAAACATTCCAGGTTACACAATCCCCCTGGACAAACGTCTAGCGGCAGATGGCCGTGGTCTACAACAGGTACACATAAACGAGAACTTTTCAAAGTTGGCCGAGGCTCTATACATAGCTGATAGGAAGGCAAGGGAGGCGGTGGAAGCGAGAGCACAGTTAGAGAAGAGAGTGGCGCAGAGAGAGAAGGAGAAGAAGGAGGAGCACTTGAGAATGTTGGCGCAAAGGGCTAGGGATCATAGAGCTGGTTGGTTTAGCTATGTTCTATTCATAAGTGATTTGAGTAAGGTGGCAGTGTAGCATTGAAAAAAAAACAAAATTACAATAGTTAACTCTACTACAAAAACATAGCGAAATAAAAATAAAAAAAATAACAACCACCCATGTTTACTTAAAAAAACCATTTTCTAGGTATCCGTAATCCGGACGAGGAACCTGAGGAGGATCCTCTGGCAGCACCAGGTCCCGGTGAAGGAGACCTGTCCGCCGCCGAGAGAGACAAGCTACGGGCGGACAGACACCGGGAAAGGCAGCGGGATAGGAACATAGCGCGTGCAGCGCCTGACAAACGGTGAGTGGTGGAGGAGTGTTGACACTGTGCTGTGGTGTAGATTATGTATATTCATACAAATTCTACAGTTGGCAGATATTTGAAGAGATTTTACAAATTTTTTGTCCCTGTATATAATTACTTAGAATTATTATTGGCCAAGAGAAAATGCTATTTATTAAATATTTTTAACATTTTAATAGTTTATGCAAGTAAAATAAATATCAAAACAAATTAAATCATATGGAATGTGGTATAAATAAAATAAAAATCATATAATTATTATATTGGCATTTTCCATTCTCTCTGACTAAACTACCCTGCTTGTGATAAAGCGTGATGTTAAGTTAATTATTATTCTAATATTTTTTTTTTTTTTATGTATTATATCATGCAATCAGTCTTTCTGACTATGAGCAGATGTGTTTGGAGTTGATTATATTATTCTAATATTTGTAAATTTAATTCAACAGATCCAAGCTAGTGAAGGACCGTGAACGTGACATTTCAGAACAAATAGCTCTAGGCCTACCAGCTAAAACTAATCAAGGAGGGGAGGCCATGTTTGATCAAAGATTGTTTAATAACAGCAAGGGAATGGATAGTGGTATGTAATATTTTTTTCTTTTCATTATTATATTTTATTTTTTCTTATTTTTATATCGTCGTTAATTTAATAAAATGCTTTTATAATATAGATTTTAAGAGATTTTTTTGAAGTTAAATTCACAATAAGTGACGCTTCCAGCAGTTGTATTTTTTAATTTGTTTCTAGTCTTATCTAATTTATGATTACTCTTAAATTTCAGGTTACGGTGATGATGAAGCCTATAATGTATATGACAAACCGTGGCGCAACCAAGACTCTATAGGCTCCCATATATACAGACCTTCTAGAAACGCAGAGAAAGATAACTATGGTGATTTGGATAGCTTGGCCAATAATAAACGGTAATATGTATTTTTGATACACTAGCCTTTTTTTATATGCGCTCTTGCGTCTATACTTTATAACCACATTAAAGTAATTATTCCTTGTGGACTACTACTTGTATCTCAAACGCGGCTTCGCCCGCTTAAACTTTTTGTTATATTATAGCCATTGTCCATTTATCGAGAAAGCCTATGGGGCTATATTACATTATGTTGTATACTATGTAATATTTCAATTCCATAGAGGTATTCCAAGGGGCGCGTGGTCAAATCCTGTAGCGTTTTTTAGGCCGTCCAATATAATTAGGATCCATAAATATCCATTTTTGCAATGTGTTTCAATTCTATCCTAGGCTTCTAATAAAACACTGTGAAAATTTTTATTAATTGTATGGCAATGCTGGAGGACATGTTGTGACGTCAGTTGGTCTTGTATACCTATGAAGATAGTTCTGTTTAGTCCTTTTATAATGGATTATTATTGTTTATTTGTAATATTTTTTCTTTCGTTTCAACAGTTTCATAGCAGACAAAGGATTCGCAGGCACCAGTAGTTCCAATACACGCTCCGGACCCGTTCCCTTTGAGAAAGATGCGTCTAGAGAAGAGCCGGTTAGTTTATATTATTAAATAAAACAGTTTAACACTGTATCCAGCATAGGCAGGCAGGCAGAGGGAACCTAATGTTAAGAAACGCCGCTGCTCATGCAGTGCTATATGTTTGATATATTACGTATAGAGTGGCCGAATATGGCGTCGCGCTGAGCCTTGTTACTAGAAGATCGATAGAAAATTTAATTAATTAATGTTCAACCAAGTAGAATTCGTATCCACAACCGCTTTGCTTGAAGTTATACATTATGCCATTCCACTACAAATGTATATACATAATAATGTACTTTCGTTTTTTTTTATGAAAATATTAATATTGCTTTTTAAATATCTTTTCAGTGGGATTTCTCTAGAACTACCAAGTTTACTTTAAAATATTATATATTTAGTTTATTAAAAAATATATATTTTCAATAAATGATTATTAATAATGCTAATTTGTTATTTCTATAGTCTCGCAACCAACCCGAAGCGGATTTCGATCCGTTCGGTCTGGATCGGTTCTTGAGCGAAGCGAAGCGAGCGGACAAGAGCGGCAGGAAGCGAGACCACCACGATGCGCCTCACGCCAAGAAACGGAGGGATTGATCACTACCATTAGATTAGAGAAGGTAGACATATTAATTAATAGATACATGTTTGAATATTTAATTCTCGATATTTTGCTTATTTTTTAAGAATTTTTGGATATTGAGTTCATTTTTAATTGCTTGCTCAAAGTTTATTAGATCCAATCCACACACTTATGACTTAAAGTCAGATGATGTATCATAGTGACATGAGGACTTTATATGAATGTCATACCTTAATATATAGGTATATATTTAGAAAATTACAACAATTTAAACAAATGGACCTTCTTGGAGACCATTCTCTGTCTTTGAAATAACATAATTTGTTACTATTTATTACTGTATTTTTCTTTAATATTTTCAATAAGGAAAATAATTCTTAATTTAACAATATAATAAAATATATTAATTTTATATATGTAGCAATTTAATCATTATTATTTTTTGTTATAGGTCCATGAAATCAGTGTCCAACATGTTGCCTTTTATAAAGCGAGAAGTTCTATTAACAACTGGCTAGAAAAAAATATCAGTTTAATTATATATGAAAAAAGTTTGCTAATAATAAGCATGATTTAAAGTTACTAGTATACTTAATCTTAGAAAACGCAGTTCTTTTCAACTTCACGATGTATCCCACAAATAGCAGGGTAAGCAGTGGGAAACTAGTCTTTAGAATTTTTCAGGCATTACGTGTTGAGCTGTGGCACTCAAAGCCGCGCTTTGTCTTATTATCAGAGCAAAGAAATTAAAATATTAATAAATAATAATTAATTCTCTTATGTGGGAATTGAGCCCACGACCGTTGCGTTTATAGTCACACGCACAAGCCACTGCGCCACGACGGTCTCGAACACACGGTTTGTGGCTAGTTTCATGCAAAATCGGATATTGTAGTTATTCTGAGTCTGTTTCGTCTATTTTTCAAAAGTATATGCTTTCGAAACTTTTTATCATATTATCAGATTTAACCAACCCGAGGAAATAAAAATGTTAAAATTAAAATATTCTTTATTCAATTAGGTCGTTACAGGCTCTTTTGAATCTTAAAAATATATATAAAACATTCTGTAGTGTCAGTCCTACAGTCCTATAGATATGTTTTTAATATTTTAATATTTGTTTCAAAAATGGGGTTAGACTCAACAACTATTGTGTCTCTGACGTGACTCAAAACTCAATTGACTTTGAAATCACACAGTAAATTTATTCAAAATAAGTAAAAAAAATATATATTCAAAATAAATAAAATAATACATGCTTTATTATATATACGGCTATATAATACGGCTTCACTGAAATTGCCGCCTCGGGACCTGAGAAGAACCGACGCAAAAAACTCTTTCGACGTTTTTTTTTAATAATTTCACCAATAGATTTTAATTTCAATAATAAATGAAATTAACATACATTTGAAACTCAAAATTTGAAACAATTAAAATTTTCATTTAATTACATTTAACACTTGACAATTTCTTTTAAGTATAAATAGGTTTACTTAGTTGTATAGTTATTTTGTGAATGTGTATCTTTCATTTTTATATGAAGTTTTCTTGTAATATATGTATGTAGAAATGGTTATTAAAATAACTATAAGATACATGTTGTTTCATTATTTAACCTACTGTTTTTAAAAAATATGTATATATATATATATATATATATATATATAATGAAGAGTTTGTTTGGTTCAACACGCTAGTCTCAGGAACTACTGGTAATTGGAAACATGTTTTTGTGTTGTATAGTCCACTTATAGAGGAAGGCTATAGCTATATTATTACATTATGTTAATTGTATCAATGGAAATTTGAAGTAAGATTAAAATTGAAGGCGGTACACTCCCGTTCTTTATGTCAGAGATAAATATTTGATATATATTTTGAAATAGAACGTTCTTGAAAAAAGGCAATAGACACTCAAAGCTTTTAAGAAGAAAAAGAAACTGTCGTGAAATCGTTGTGCAAAGTTAAATATAAACAGTTTCACAGCAGGGTAGGCAGAGGGAGCTAGTATTAAGACACTACGTTCCCCACTTACCGCCGAATTCTGGAGGCATTGCGAGTTGAGTGACCGAACTCAACGCCGCGCTTGCCTGCACCAGAGCGAAGAAATGAAAATATTAATTTAAATAAATATTTCATTTCCTCGAGTGAGGATCGAACCCACAACTAGTCGTGTTTACAGTCACACTGCATCTACGCCACAATTGGCCTTGATTGTTAAATATAAAATAAAGAAAACTTCAATACATTTATCAGATGATTCAGATAGAGAAGATAGAAGTTAACAATAGCAAAATTGATTAGATACAAATGTGTGATTAGATTTAAAATGTTAAGATAGTAATAAACTAATATTATAGTTATTTATATCAAATAATAATAATTTTGTGAATAATTCTTTAGTAAAATGTTTAATTGTAAGCTAAATATAAACATAAACGGGAATCCCCTTTGGTCGCTCGTTCAACTTCACAACTCACGCTCGTCTCTCCCTGCCCGGTGACGCTGTAAAGACCATTCCAGGTTAATAGCAATATCAGCAGACCATCAGAAAAAAAGCTTTCTAATCTATTTATTTACCTTGAGTTTTGTCGAGTCGAACTCCAGAGCCGAACCAAGCCAGATCTTTACTTTATAAAGCCTGAAAGTTTCTGTAACGTAACGATATATCTTAACGATTTCAACCTATGAAGATAAACCGAACGTTCATAGTGCCTCCACACTACTCCGATATCGACTCCAATCGTCAGTTCTCTACAGAAGCTTACGCAGGAAACACCTCGCCCACAATGGAAAATGATAACGCATTTGCGATACTAGGCCTAGTTTAGCTTTTTTCTTATTTCGAGTGGG
>JAATLQ010038573.1:99736-133244 GCA_013421005.1 Heliconius erato x Heliconius himera | reverse complement strand
TTTTTTTTTTTTTTTTTTTTTTTTTTTTTAGTTCCGACGCATCGACTCGCGGGGTCTGGCACACTGGCATTCGTTGGTTCTGGCGCTTGCGCCAGAACCAACGAATCCATACTACTTTTTCTTATATTTTTTATGCGTGGGGAAGAAATATTTCGAATTAAAAATTAATCCTTTTGTTCTAAAATTAATGGGGTCCCGACTCTATCGTTGCTTCGGAGCCCCCATACATCTAAATCCGGCCCTGTAAATAAAAAACCGAAAAAGTGATATATATATCCATATATATTAATGACTATTTAAATATGACAGTTTAAATGGTGGCTTACTTTTGTAACGACCGTGACCACATAAAATGTTACTTAACAATATAATGTCCAGTTCTTGTTAAGGAAATATTCATTGTAAGACAACGAGGTCTAATATACGCACACGCAGTTTTCTTTTAATATTTCTAATTTACAATTTACAAGTAAAATAAAAATACATAATTATAATTGAAAATAGTTCAGTGATAGTCACTTTTTATATAAAAAAATAACATAAACATCAATAATCTGGTTTTAAATTTTAAAAAAATCTAAGGAAAAGTGTTTTATGTCGGCCAGCAAGTGAGTGTAGAGACTTCTAGGACTATTTAATAAATTAATTATGAAGTGAAGTATATAATATAAACCATATTATAAATTAATATTTTTTTATTACAAATGTGTAAATTTTATATTTTTATATCACTCATAAATGTTTATAAATGAAATAAAAATAATAATATACATATGTAATAAGCTAAGTTTTGACGTAACAGTTTTACTAGGGAAATCTAGAATGATTTTTATTAGCTAGTTTCATTGTAAGGAATGATAATTTAAATTATGTAAATTATATTCTTTTTTGTATTATAATGTATTTCTTGTTCCTAAAAACTGAGAAACTTCAATTGAGGTTTTAATATCATCTAAGAAGTTTAGCGAAAAGTTATTAAAACTTCGATATAACTTTTTTGAGAGATTATTTGAAGTTGCGGCGCATAACTGTAAGAAGATTTTTTCGTTACTTCTTCTTTTGCATCCGCGCCTCTTAGAAACAAACACAAAGAAGACTTATTTTATGAAAGAATGATTGGGATTTATTTATTTATTTATAGTATAGAATTGTATTATAGAATTATAAAATGTAATTTCTTTGTTTAATAGTTATGAGGTTGAATTGAGGCCAGTCGTGGCGCAGCGGTACGAGATGTGACTGTAAAACCGACTGGTTGTGGGTTCGATCCCCACTCGAGGAGATGAAATATTTACTTAAATTTATATTTCCATTTCTTCGCTCTGGCGTCGAGGTTAAGCGCGGCGTTGAGTCTGCCACTCAACACGCAATGCCTCCAGAATTCGGCAGAAAGTGGGGAACGGAGTGTCTTAACACTAGGTTCCCTCCGCCTACCCTGCTGTGTGCGGGATACAGTGTGAAGCTGATTTAATTTTATTTTTTTTTAATAGTTATGAGCGCTATCATCGTGGTTTTTATATCGCTGCTCTCACTCAGTTTACTTTACTGGGTATATTGGAGATATACGCACCGTAGACTGTTGAAGTTGGCTGCACTAGTCCCTGGACCACCAGCGTTACCAATATTAGGCAATGCTTTGCTTTTTATGGGACAACCTGAAGGTATACAAAATATCTCAATACGTTTAGATGCATTTGTAATATGTAAATAAATCTATTATCTTTTGTATTTTGGCAAGCTTCACTTAACGTTTAGTGCTTGTTTTATTGCATTCGGCTTATAAATAAAAAAAAATCGGACAAGCGCAGGTTCCGTACAAAAATTGGAGCTTTTTCTGAAATTCAAACTTAGTTTAGCCAGAGCCCTTTCATCTGATACCTCAATTGAACTAGCGGTTTTAAAATCAAATTTTGCCCCTCTTTTTATATATTTTTTTAGGATTTAACCACAAATGGAAAGAAATGCAAATTAATAAATCAATAAATATATAGTTCAAGCGGGCGATGCCGCAAGCATATAGCTGGTATATAAATAAAAATAATTTTATTTCACAGAACAATTAAATAAAATTGCAAAATTACTGAACACATATGGACAATACGTCAGGTTTTGGCTAGGACCGGAACTTAATATTTGCGTGAAAAATCCAACAGATATACGGGTATGTTATTTTTAATTTGGGACTATTTAAGAAAAATGTTATTTGACTAAATATTCAGGCCGGGAAGAGGCCGGTCGTGGCGCAGGGGCACTAGGTGTGACTGCAAACCGACTGATTGTGGGTTCGATCCCCACTCGAGGAGACGAAATATTTACTTAAATTTATATTTCCATTTCTTCGCACTGGTGTCGAGGTTAAGCGCGGCGTTGAGTTCTGCCACTCAACACGCAATGCCTCCAGAATCCAGCAGAAAGTGGGGAACTGAGTGTCTTACCACTAGGTTCCATCTGCCTACCCTGCTGTGTGCGGGCTGTGTGTTATTAACTTTTCCCTGAATAGACTTTAAATTTGTGGCCAGTAATGGCGCAGGGGAACAAGCGTGCTGTGGATTTGATTCCAACCTGACGCGTCTTATCTCTAGGTTTCCAGGTTCCCTCTGCCTAACCTGCTACGTGCGAATTACAGCGTAAAGCTAAAAAAATACAAACATTACACGTACAGTTTGACATATGATATATACGCATCTTCCGCAGATGCTGAAATAAGCAGAATGTAGTATGGAAGGCAGAGAGTGCAAAGACATTTCCTTCTCACTTCGACACTATTTGCTGTGTGGCGCAACCTAACGCCGCACCGTGTTTAATCTTACTAGAACGGTTAAATGAAAATATTTTTTTCCCAGATTACATTTTTATTACTTAGATACGTAGATACAATAATTTATACTTGTTTGTTTGTTTTAGTTTCTTCTCACAAGCAATAAGGTAAACAAGAAAGGACCACTTTATGATTTTATGGTATCTTTTATTGGCCAAGGAATTCTAACAGGAGGTATTAGAAATTGTAAATTTTCTTTGAAATTTTTATACTCGTGCCGTTTTTGTTGGATGCACTGTGTGTCGAGTGGCGCAACTTAACACCGCGCTTGGTCTAGTAGCCAGAGCGGGATAGTGAAAATATCAAACATTTTAGTTTCTTGAGTGGGAATCTCACCATCTGCAGCTTTTAACGCTGCTTATGCCACGACTCGCCTCAAATTATATTAAAATAATAGAATATCAAAGATTTAACAGACATGTACACTAAGCGTCCCCAAAACACGAAATAAGAAAATATATCGTCACAATCGTCTTGAAACATTGGTTGATAAACAATATAAGTTTTTTTTTTAATTTTAATTCTTACTTACACTACAGACTTATGGTCTGTACCTTTTGTTATTTTTACATTTCTTTTAATACTTTTTTCTGCAGATATTACCTAGAACTAGATTTATGTTATTACATACATATATTTCTATATTTATACAATATCTGCTCAAGACAGTCCACTTATCCTGTTATACACAACAATATATGTTGATTTTTTTTATTTAATTTAACATTTTCATTTTAGGTCCTTCATGGCGTCTCTATAGAAAACTAGCAACACCATCATACAATAAGAAATCTGTTCAAATCTATTCGGAAATTTTTAATAGAGAAGCAGATGAACTGGTGAATAATATTGCAAGAAAGAACTTCGAAACTTTCGACGTATACTTTGATGTTGTACAACGAACCACGCAATGCGTTTGTCGTAAGTCCTTTAAAATGCTCTTAAATAAGTATATAAGTATGTAAAATAAGAAACTGCTTAACGCTGTATCATATCAGAGTAGGCAGAGGGAACCTAGTGTTAAGACTCTCCGTTCCCCACTTTCTGCCGAATTCTGGAGGCATTGTTTGTTGAGTGGCAGAATTCAACGCCACGCTTGGCCTCGACACCAGAGCGAAGAAAAGGAATTGTCGGATAGTATCTACAGGTAGCACCAGCTTAGGAAAAAATGTGAAAACTATACATTTGTTAAAGCCTAAAAAATAATAGCCTTTAAGGATTTCCTTTCTATTATTAGGGCGCAAAATTTGGTATTAAAGCCGCTAGTTAAAGTGTGTTATCAAATAAAAAGACTCTGGCTAAGTCTAAACTGAATTAAAAAAAAAACCTGAGTCCTCCAATTTTTGTACGGAACCCTCCTCCGCTTGCCCGGTTTTTTTTATGTTGATACAATTATTTTTCGACTACCTCAAAATTGTTCCAAGGTTACAAATTATACATACCTATACATTTCTTATACATTGTATTAAAGTAAATATTTTTCCTAAGTTTAGACAACTTATTGATTGCAGAAACCCTAATGGGATTAACAAAAGAAGAATCACAAAATATTAAATGCTTAAACGAGGTTGTAATGAACACGCAAAGGTAATATAATTTAACAGATATCGAATATTAAAAATTGTGAAATTTGAAAAGATATTTTGTATACTTAAATAAAGTTAATATATGATATTTCTTCAACAGTATGTATGGGGTGATATTTTCCAAAATGACGAAATGGTGGCTTCACATACCATTCATTTACTGGTTAACAGGATATAGAAAACAAGAAGTTCTTTTTAAGAAGATGATCGATATAATGACCTCAGATATATTGGAAAAAAGAAGAAAAGCCATAAATGTTTATTCTGGTATCAATAATGATGCTATAGGAATTGTTGACAGATTCATAATGGATGGTTTAAGCGGTGCTGAAATCAAATTGGAAGCATTTACTCTTTTTACTACGGTATTTATCTATTAAAAATTTCAAAAATTTACAACATTTTTATGTATAAATTCTTTTAATAGCATATAGCAGAATAAAGCCTATTACCTCTTAAAAAAATAATAAATTTTAGAAAACACTCAGGACTTCTGATCTAACAGTGAAAATCATAAACTAATAGACCACCAAGATTATGATTTCTCAGTGAATAAAGCTTAAAGACTTAAAACTTATTCTTGCCAGAAATATACGCAATATATAAAAAAGTTCATATAATAAAAAATTACCTGCGATTACAGAGTCAAGAAGCTGCAGCAAAAATTACATCGGCGGTGCTAGTATTTTTGGCTCATCTACCAGATTGGCAGGTAACGAATAAAAAATACTATAGTATAGTTAGCATTTCGACGTTCGCCAAAGTCAAAAAATATGAATTATAGTCTATTGTTTTGAACCTACTTTAAATTACCAAATACATATAAATGTGTACTTAGTTTCAAAATGTATGTCTTTTTAACACGCTTCTATAAGCTTAGGTCGTATATGTATCAATAACTATATGTTTTGTAACGGGAACTTCGAACGTGATCCTTTTTACCGACTTTGAAACATCAGATCAATTTGAAATTTTGCATATTTATCAAGGACCGATGATAACGCAATAATATGAAAAAAAAAAAAATCGGTCCAGTGCGAGTCAAACTAAAGATGGGTTTTTGTGAAAAAAAGTAAAAAAATATTTTTAAATTTTAATTAAGAATAATGTAAAAAACAACACAGTGAAAAAGTTTGAGGTCATTAGCGGCGCAGGGGCACCAAGTGAGACTGTAAAACCGACTGGTAATGGGTTCGATACCCACTCGAAAAGATGAAATATTTATTTGAATTTATATTTCCATTTCTTCGCTTTGATGTCAAGGCAGAGCGCGGCGTTGAGTTCTGCCACCTAACACGCAATACCTCCAGAATTCGGCAGAAAGTGGGGAACGGAGTGTCTTAACACTAGGTTCCCTATGCCTACCCTGATGTGTGCCGGATCCAGCGTGAAGCTGATTTATTATTATTATTTTTAACATAGAGTGCAAAGTTTCATTAGATCGCATAAAACATAACTTTTTTCTTAATTTTTTCACAAAAGCATATTTTTTAGTTTTTTTTACTATTATTTATTTAAAGTTGCTATATCAAACTAAGCAAAGGTGACGATATGGAATGTGTAGTATCCTTCAAACTGTCAATTATACATATACCTACTAGAATGTTTAATATCGCGGTAAATCTGCATTTATTACGAACGATTAAATTATTTAACTATACATAATAATCATTATAAAATTATATTTCTGAGAATTTTTTATCTTGTTCTGAATTAATAATATATAATACAGTACTTTACTTTAAAAACAAGGATAAAATGTATTAAAAAAATAAAAAAATTAAATCAGCTTCACGCTGTATCCCGCACACAGCAGGGTAGACAGAGGGAACCTAGTGTTAAGACACTCCGTTCCCTACTTTCTGCCGAATTCTGGAGGCATTGCGTGATGAGTGGCAGAACTCAACGCCGCGCTTAACCTCGACACCAGAGCGAAGAAATGGAAATATAAATTTAAATAAATATTTCAACTCCTCGAGTGGGGATCGAACCCACAACAAGTCGGTTTTACTGTTACACTTCGTGCCGCTGCGCCACGACTGGCCTCAAATTATTTATGGCGTATTAAAAATATAATTTATGAATTGTGGACAATCTTTAATCGTTGTTGCCATATTTGTTGGCTAAATATTATTAAGGGATTATTTATTAAATCTATAATACTATACTCTTACATATTTTTCATGGTTGAGGTCTGTAGAAAGAATTTAATTTCCTTTTCTATTTCAATAGCTACCCGCTAAATAAATTTTTTTTTTTTTATTTTATTTTATTTATTTTTAAGGGAAACATACAGTACATTAAATATATTCTAATAACACACAAATAATAGTACAAATACCAATCAAGTTTCCACAAACTACTTACTCATAAGTCTAAAGAACAACAATTTATGCACATACAAAAAATAAAAAAACAAAAAGTGGAAAACTTTCATTCGGGACAAAAAGATACAAATAATTTACTGCTAAAAGCAAAATATAAATTGAAGTAAATATTTCATTTTCCTGAGTGGGGATCGAACCCACAACGGCACAAAGAGTGACTGTAAAACCGACTGGTTGTAGTGTTCAGGCAAAAGCGCGTTGAGTTCTGCCACTCGACATGCAGTGCCTCCATGAATGCAGTGAATTCGGTAAAAAGTGAGGAACGGAGTGTCTTAACACTACGTTCCCTCTGCCTACCCTGCTGTGTGTTTTTATATTTTTTATTTCTGCTTTTTTACTTATTTTAATGACATTTAACTGTAATTCACCACTGTAGGAAAAAGTATATAAGGAAATTATCGAAACAGTCGGCTTCAGTGGTAATGTCACAGAAGATCACTTAAAGCAGCTTCACAATCTAGACCTAGTATTCAAGGAAGTGTTACGGTGGCTGTCCATCGCTGCTTTTATACAGCGAACTGTTGAAGAAGAAGTCTCTATAAATGATGGTACAAATTTTTCTATTAATTTTTTATTAACTCGGCTAGTATTTGTGGAGGCAGAGAGAAATTGATAGTATGTCAGTATTCTTTACTCTCCTCTCCTCTTAAAGATGGTATTACATTGAAGACACTGCCGATTTTTAATAATGATAATTAAAATGGTCTCGATTTCCAAATTTCGGAATATTTGTAACTAATTTAATGCCAGTCGTGGCGCAGCGGCACGAAGTGTGACTGTAAAACCGACTAGTTGTGGGTTCGATCCCCAATCGAGGAGATGAAATATTTACGTAAATTTATATTTCCATTTCATCGCTCTGGTGTCGAGGTTAAGCGCAGCGTTGAGTTCTGCCACTCAACACGCAGTGCCTCCAGAATTCGGCAGAAAGTGGGGAACGAAGTGTCTTAACCCTAGGTTTCCTCTGCCTACCCTGCTGTGTGCGGGATACAGCGTGAAGCTGAAGTGAAGTGGAAATAAAATAATATCCCAAAGTGAGAATTAAAGCAACAATATACAGAGTGTTTTTGTCATCACCACTTTAAATGAAACCACAGTTTTAAATACTCTATAAAAACCTAATACAATCAAAATAAAAGAGATTTTTCCAAAAATTAAAAAGTGTTATTTTATACAAAATAAATAATAAAATTATCGTTGTAAATAAAAACGCCATTTGACAAGAATGACGCACACAGACACAAACCTATCAAAGCGATAACGCCGCACACGCCTCATTCACGAAATCGAGGCACGAAATGTAGGTAATGGCGGGGATGTTGAATTGCGTAAAATAGAACGAGAGATATTTTCCCTTTTACATTATAATATGTTTTTTAAGAATGAAAAGTGACAGATCGACAACGTTCAGTAGTATTATTGTAGTAGCATTTGTTTACGTTATTGGTAGATATTTATTCATAACTGCGTCACACGAAATACAGTATGTATAAACAACCTGGAATTAATAAAAAACTGATCTTGATTAAATTCTTTAGGTATGGATTTGAAATATGTTGCACTATATGCTGCTCTCGTAAATGGAGCGCTAACGTTTCCACCCTGTATATTTTTTCATTATATCCATTTTGATTTCAGGTAAAATAACTCTACCGGTTGGTACATCCTTAGTCATTCCAATACACGAACTTCATAGAGACCCACGCTACTGGGATGAGCCGTACAAGATTAAACCAGAAAGATTTCTACCTGAAAACATGAGAAGTCGAGATCCAAATGCTTTTGTGCCTTTTAGCTTAGGTGTTATGGATTGCTTGGGTTAGTATTTTTTTTAGTTTTATACTGTATCCCGCATACAACAGGGTAGGTAGAGGGAACTTAATGTTAATACTCTCCGTTCCCCACTTTCCGTCAAGTTTTCGAGACTTAACGTGGAATGCCTCCAGAATTCGGTGGAAAATGGAGAACGGAGTGTCTTAACACTATGTTCCCTCTGCCTACAAGGCATTGCGTGTTGAGTGGTGGAACTTAACGTCGGGTTTTTGAATTGGTGCCAGAGCGAAGAAATGAAAATATACATTTAAATAAATATTTTATTTCCTCAAGTGGAGATCGTACCCATAACGAATCTTGTTTACAGTCACACACTCGAATTACTAAAAAATAAATTGTTTATATCGTTTAAATTTAAATTACGAATGGATATCGCAAATTAATAATTTAAAATTATTTTATTTAAATTCAGGTCGCATATATGCAACATCATTGATTAAAATATTGGCTGTGAAATTGATACGCGAAGTACATTTAGAAGCAGATGGAAATATTGAAGATTTGGACCTTCACGTCGCTATTTCAGTAAAATTTTCCAAGGGCTATAATTTAAGAGCTCGACCTAGAACACAAAAATGTTAATTGGATTGGATTTTTTATAATGAAAAAACAAAGTTATATCAATTTGAAACTGATTAATTAAATATTAATATAATTATTATTAGTCTGTAACTAGAATAAGAAATAAAATATGGACCATATTATGCCAAATTTTTTAATTTTCAGATTTAAATAGTCAATTTGTTGAGACCGTCGAGGCAGAGGCACAAGCGACTGCAATCACGACGGTTGTGGATCCGATTCCCACTAGGGAAAATGAAATATTTTTTTATGTCTTCGCTTTGGTAACGAGGCAAAGTGCGGCGTTGAGTTCCGCCACTCAGCACGTGACGCCTCGAGAATTCACCATAAAAGTTGGAACGGAGTGTCCTAACACTAGGTTCCCATGTTCCCTCTGCCTATTTTACTATTTGCGGAATACAGTGTGAAGCTAAAAAAATAGTCAACCTTTAGCATATTTAAATATTTAATAATGTTAAGCTAAGTAAATAAAGATTATATTATTAATTTTATGTACATTTTGTAAGATAGAGCCAAGTTATTTTTAATTTAATTATTAAACTATAAATTAGAACAACTCTCTATGTGTGATTTTATTATTTTATCAAATTATTTTAAGGACAATATATTTATTTAATTTTTTATTTATTATTCATTCTCAATTATATGTATGTATATATTTTTTTCCAAAATAATTACGAGTAAAAATGTGTAGAAAGATTTCCATAGATGAATGTTTATATTCCAAATAGTAAAAATAATTTGAATTTAATTTATAGACCAAACAAATTTTGTTTTCTTTTGAATAGTCTAGCCTCTGTAATTTCATAGGTAAAATGTATTTCAGATATTAATCTGAGACACCTACAGGATTTATTAATCAGCTTCACGCTGTATCCCGCACACAGCAGGGTAGGCAGAGGGAACCTAGTGTTAAGACACTCCGTTCCCCACTTTCTGCCGAATTCTGGAGGCATTGCGTGTTGAGTGACAGAACTCAACGCCGCGCTTAACCTCGACACCAGAGCGAAGAAATGGAAATATAAATTTTAGTAAATATTTCATCTCCTCGAGTGAGGATCGAACCCACAACCAGTCGGTTTTACAGTCACACCTCGTGCCGCTGCGCCACGAGTAGCCTCAAGAAGATTTATTAGATATGCTATATAATACAGATTCAAAACCCGCGCCTCTTGGAAAACGTCCAAGCGCTTTAACTATCAAGCCTACATTCTTATCAAAGGTTCCAAGTCTCGCTACGCCTATATTGTTATACGTTACCATTACTTATTGTTAAAATTGAGGCCCCGTTCTAAATAGACAAATAGGTCGATAAATAAACTTATATAGTTAATAGTTTAGTTAAATTCTATAACCTGTATAAGTTTGGATTGCATGTAACATAATTGACTTTTAATTTAATTAAATTAAATATTTGTTCATCAATTTGTGATATAAATTTTTTAGAAAACATCACAAAAACGTTTGTAATGGGTTTAGAAATTTGAACTTGCGCCTCCTGGAAACTGGAAACTCTAAATCTGTTCGTCCGTCCAACCGCCTTGGACAGTTTCCAAGGCGGTTGGATGCATGCATCACCTATATAAATTTGGCTTGCATGTAACATAATCGACTTAATTAATCATCAATTTAATTGTGTTAAAAGTTAAAATTAAAGAAAATGAGGATGTTTTTAAAAATTTAGAGAAAACATAAATTGCAAATTGAGAAAATTTTAATGTTTTCAAACTTCGTAACTTTATAAAAAAATTACTACAATAGTTAGGCAGCTTCATGTAAATAATAAAATTTGGCATATTTTAGTGAAACACCAAGGGTCGACTAAGAACTCCGCAATATAAATCTTCTTTTCTTCATTTAATTTTTCAAATTTGATATGTACAAAAAAATCGTTATATAAAACTTCGGACCTTATACTTTGTATTGATTTATATGTTTAATTGAATTTATTATATGGTAAGTTCAAGTTCTAAGTGAGGTTGGTTATAGTTAAGATGCCAGTCGTGGCATGGGCGCGCAATGTGGGACTGTAAACGCGACAGGTTGTGGGCTTGATAGTAATCAAATGAGTAGGAACTCAAGGAAATGAAATATTTAATATTTCCATTTTCTTTGCTTTAGTGTCGATGCAAAGCGCGGCGTTGAGTTTCGCCACTCAACACACAATGCCTCCAGAATTCGACGAAAAAGAAAACAGAGTGTCTTAGCACTAGGTTTCCTCTGCTTACTTTGCTGTGTTGATATTTGTGTGTTAGTAAGTGAGTCTGTCACTGCAACGTCAATTTTTAAACTTAATTTATGATCAGACCGTAAATTACATTTTTATTAAATTTTTAACATTTTAGACACTTAACAAGATTTTTTTTTTTTTAAGAATTGATTTTATTTAACTTTTTTAGAGAGTTATTCCACACTTAGAAAAGAAAAATACTTTTTTAGAAAACAAAAAATTGGAATGTCGCTGGATTTGAACCCGCGCGTTTTTATAAATGTACAAGTCTTCATGCTGGGACTACACAATTATTTATTTAATAATCTTAAATCTTTTAACAATATTATCTATGCATTGAAAATTTTAGTTTTAGTTTATTAAATAAAACATTATTTTGTAACATTTTATTAAGAGTAGCTATGAAGGTTTCGTTAGGTTCTTATTATGGGATCCATGACATAGAAACGGACCTCTTTAATTGTATCTGAATACTTGAATCACGTACGGTAACGTAGTATGATCACCATAATCGAACATGATAATGATCAACTTGAGAACTTCAGAATTATAACTTTACACTTGATGGGTTGTGACTCATCAGAAATCTGATGCCTGACAAAAGATAGTTATGGAGACTCCTCAACTGTTTACAGAGATCTTTGCACCTTTGATGAGCTATTACATGCCTTATGATAATATCTTTTATAGAGAATATCGCGTTGTCACTAGACTCTAATAAACAAGTTGACTGTATTTATACAGACTTGACTGAGGCGTTTGATGTTGTAAATCACAAATTTTTATTAAGTAAACATTATAAATATGGAATATAAGGAAATGTACTTAGATTGTTGGAAAGTTATTTGCAAAACAGACAGATGAATGTAGTACTTGGGGGTTATGAGTCAAGAACTTTTTTGTTACATTCAGGAGTGCCACAAGGTTCTAGACTTGGCCCTATCTTATTTTATATCTTTTATAATGATGTCATTACTTGTTTACACCGTTGTAGTTTCTTAATATATGCAGATGATTCAAAAATATATAAAAAAACACATTAGGATTTATTATACGATCTACTAAGCCTTTTAAGAAGTCCAGTACAATTACGATTTTATTTAATTAATTAATTAAGAGTCGTGAGGCCAGTCGTGGCGCAGCGGCACAAAGTGTGACTGTAAAACCGACTGGTTGTGCACAACCAGTCAATTTTACAGTCACACTTTGTGCCCCTGCGTCACGACTGGCCTTTAATTGCTAAATGAAAAGAAAAAAATACAACAACAAGGAAAATTACCACAAGCGTTAGTTCAAGTAGCTGCCTAACCTTCAGTGTAGAGATTTCATCTTCTCAGTATACTTATTAAGTAATTATGTCACGTAAACAAAATAAATGCTCTTATAGCCTCACGCACGGTCACGAAATATGAAAACTTAAAACTACCTTGCTTTCTAGATGATAGCGATACTGGTCACTCGAAACTATACTGATTCAAATTCAAATTCAAAATATTCTTTATAATTCTAATAGATTCTTATAAGCACTTTTGAATCGACGAATGAACAAAAACAAAGCTACTACAGGTTCGAATGGCAGTTCTGCTGAGAAGAGCCGGCAAGAAACTCAACAGTTGCTTTTTTCAAAGTCATTAATAAATTTTATAATTACATTAACTGGCAGCTGTCCTGCATCACATTCAATAGACATTAATTCCAAACATGTTTATCCTCTAAATATTCTTGAACAGTGTAATATGCTTTACTTGTTAGTATTTTTTAAAGCTACTTTAAATTGTGGTAGTGGCAAGCTTAGAATACATTGCGGAAGTTTATTATATACACGTATACTCAGACCCATAAAAGATATATTAACTTTTTGGAGGCGAAAATTTGGCGTAACATGTTTATCTTTATTTCTCGTTCCTATCGTATGTATATCTCTATTTTTGCTATGACTCTTTACATTTTGCCGGACAAACAGAATATTATAATATACAAATTGTGAAGCAACTGTAAAAATACCTGCATCTTTAAAAATATCTGGCAAGGAATCTCGAGCTCTTAAGTTATAAATAAATCTCACGGCTCGGTTTTGGAGAATAAATATTGAATTTATATCTGACGCACTGCCCTATAGCAACATTCCATAAAATAAAAAAAATCTATGAAAATAGCTGTAGTAGGCTAGTCGGGCAGTTTCAATGTCCGTCATTTGTCTTACTTTTTTAAGGATACTAGGCGTGGCTTTAAGAGGGGTGTTCTTGAAAACTGGTGACCAAGATATGTGGTATTTTCTTAGCGGTTAATGCGCAATCTTATGTCTTCTGGTGATTGAAATGAAGCAGGATCCTTTCACCCAATAAGGAAACATTCCTGAGGGATGTCTCAACAGAAGACACTAGTTTATTTCAGCACTGGTCGGCGTTATCAAGAGAAAGATGATTTCTCAGAATTTCACTACAACCCTTAAAAAACATTCTGTTTTATAAAATTATTCGTTCAATATGTTGCTATAATTACTAACTATGAGGTAGACTCATGGGTTTTTTTATCAATGGGTACTCGTAGAATCAGGGATACGGGAACGTATTGAGTGGCGGAACTCGACGCCGCGCTTTGCCTCGACGCCAGAGTGAAAAATGAAAATATACATTTAATTAAATATTTCACTTCTTGTATTGGTGATCAAATAATATACGAATTCGATTCGAAATTGAAATTCAAAGGATTGAATCGGATTTATAAGGCATATCTATATATATAAAAGGCCATGTTTCGACTGACTAAGGTAAGACGCACGCACAGCCGTAACCGCTGTGCGTAGAAACGTAAAATTTGGATAGATATTTATTTTCGTACTCTGAACATCCATTAAGAAGGGATTTTGAAAAATTTTAACCCTAAAGGGATGAAATAGGGGTTGAAAGTTTCTATGGATTTTTTTTGAATTGGCACCGGTTAATATAAAATTTGAAAATTTAGACTTTTAAAAATATTTAATTAAATACGTCTTTGTCGTTTCGTCGTTTTTTAGAATTCACGTCTAAGGGTGCAAATAAGGGGTTGAAAGTTAATATGGAAAAATATTTGAAATGCCACCGATTTTTATAAAAATTTAAATTCAAACTGTTAAAAATATTTTAATTGAACACGTGTTTCGTGTTTTTTTAATTCACCCCTAGGGGTGCAAATAAGCGGGCGAAGCTGCGCGCGCCCACTAGTCTATAATATAATTGTGAATCGTATTCTATGTTACACATATTCTGAACCAACATACTGTGTTGTTGTTACCTATTACCACATGTTTAACTCACAATAGTACACGTTTAGAGTTCCAACTGATTTGTCGTCGGCCTTATACAGTCATGGTTACGGTAAGTAAAAAAAATGGAGGGCGAATAATTATTTTTTTTAAATTATTCATAAAAAAATAATTCTTTCATTTCTTTGTTATTGGTTATTTTGTAATTTTATAAGATATTTCTTTAGGAATAAGTTGTTAATGAATTTCTAATTTATATGTTGAATATAGGTCTATTTTTTTAAAAAAAAAGAGTTTAACCTAAGTTGATTTTAATATATTATCAATCATTTCCCATTATATCATTTACGTTATTAAATTAAATTTAATTTACGTAAACCCGAATTTGTAATAATTATCGCATTCAAAGAGCTAACTTTCTTTATTTGTTTACATAAACTTTCAGGGTTTCAATATCATTAAAATGCAAAGTAAATATAGTTTTTCTTACATATATTATATATATTTTTTTATTTACTTATCATCATGAATATTATATTTTTAGATTTACTTATCACGTTTTTGCGTAACACTGTAGATTTCAAGAGAACCGACTCTATAATATTATTTTAAAGCATTAATAAACATTATTTTGGTATACGCGTTCACGGCATGGAATCCGTAAGGGATCTCATATAAATAAAATATAAAAACTACGTCACTAATTTCACAAAAATAACTTGTTTTCAATGACAAATTTAGTTCATTTAGAGTTGATTTTAATATAAAGCCTATAAAAAAATCAAAGGAATGTTATACAACTAAATCTAGGCCACATGGACCTAGATTTAGTAGTATTGTATAAAATTCTTCATAATAAAATAAATTAAATTAAATTAGCTTCACGCTGTATCCCGCACACAACAGGGTAGGCAGAGGGAACCCAAGGGAGGCATTGCGTGTTGAGTGGCAGAACTCAAATTCTTCAGAATAAATTCTATTAGTGATAAGTTGGATAAATTTGAGGGAATTACTGTACCAAATCAATATAATCGTGCCTCGCCATATTCCCAGACATCCTCCTCAAAAAAATATTCCTAACCAATAACTTTTATTATTATTCGGTAGCAAAATTATTTTTTTGTACCTTTACGCTAGATCCTGATCCTGATAGCAGAGAGTCTGGGAACAAAGTGTTACGACAGTCCCGATCCTCATTTTCCGATGAATTCAGGAGGCTTTACATGTTGATTTGCCGCAGCTTGCCTCTTTACCAGAGCGAGGAAATGAAAAATTAAACATTTCACTTCCTCGAGTTGGAATCAAACCCACAATCTGTCAAGTTTAAATCCTCAATCCAACCCATATTTAGAAGTATTAAACAATTAACTTGATAAAGTACAATTACAAAACTCACCTCAAGTCTAGCTAGTAAGGCTACGAAGCATTTAACTATGTAAAATCAATAATTGCCATGCAAATCAATATAGTGTTATAAACATTTTATGGACGTCGGTCATCAATAATTATTTTTGCAACATTATTAGGGATTATATCACACCTCTAAGTAACCAGATTGTGGTGGTTTTCATCGTCTAAAGATCGTCGGACTAGGGTATTGCAGTGTCCATTGGCTATGCCACAATTCACACAGCGATTCATATCCATAGCGTGGCGGTCGTAAGATCCAAAAGATTTCAGAGTCCAGTGAGGAAGCGAGGGTCGTACAAAGTAGGCAGAGTCAAAATTCGAGAAAAACAAAGCAGTAGTCATTGAAAATATCAAACAAACGGGAAAACACTCAAAACGTCGATGCGTTAACGACAGAAGCAAATGTTTTTTTAATGTTTTTTATTTAATGGCCTAATTTTGCGAAGACAACAGAAGCAAAAATCCAAAAAATCATTAGACAAGGCAAACGGACGAACGGACGAACGGACAAACTGTTTGCCTTGTCTAATGATTTTTTGCGTCGTCGAACAAACAAACAAACAAACTCTTTCGCTTTATTATATTAGTATAGATTGAGATTGCAAGTTGCATTTTATTAGTATAATAAAAAACTGTTATATAAAATATATGCTCTACGATTTTAATTCTTAACCTTCAAACTGAATAAAACTGATCAAACCTTTTCCGTTTCCAAGAATGTTTCTTATCTACATGAAAAAAAATATAATATATACCTATATAATTTCAGATGATGATTTGGCAAGTGATTCCTTTGCTTGTTATATCATTGGTCTGGGTATACTGGCGATACAAAAACAGAAGACTCCTTGATATGGCCAAGGTGATACCCGGTCCCCCAGCTGTCCCCTTATTGGGCAACGCTTTGAAATTTATGTGTCAACCTGAAGGTATGGTATTTAATATATTTAATATAAGGTTAGAACAAGTAAATGAAGTGATGTAGAAAGGCGTATTGCTGCCGGCAACAGGCGAAACGCCAGCACAGCTGCTCGTTTGGCCGTACACAATGCAGTTTTGGTACCGACACTGTTATACGGCAGCGAAAAGTGGGTATTACAAAAGAATAAGAATGATAGAATAAGAAGAAAGGTGAATGTCGTGGAGATGCGATCCCTTCGTAGGGTATAGGAGAAGGAGGGGTAGTCAGCTTAGCTGATCGAATCCACAATGAAGAGGTACACAGAATGGCAGGTACTAGCGAGGATGTCACGGTGAGAATGAAGAAGAACGTGCGTATATATAGTATAGTATAATATGAGGTACTTGAATTTCTCCTAAAAAAATAAAAGGTTTTCATTAAAATCAAAAACCCCCATACCACGACTGCCATTCTATCAATACGCAATGCCACTAAAGACTAACGGAAAGTGGGGAACGGAATTACTTTAATGAGAACGGAGTGTCGTTACACTATCCCAGGTGCCCTGTTCCCTGAATGTAAAAAAAATCTAATATATATATAACATGGCTGTATTTTGATTAAAATTAAATCAGCTTCACGCTGTATCCCGGACACGGCAGTAGTAGTAGGCAAAGGCAACCTATTAAGAGCATTAAGGGCATTGCGTGTTGAGTGGCAGAACTCAACGCCGCGCTTTGCCTCGACACCAAGGCGAAGGAATGGAAATATATGTATTTTGATGTTGTTTACATATCTATTATAGTACAGAAATAATATGCAATATCAATAGTTTATAAATTTAATAATAATATAAATATAATAATGGTCTCAGCTAATTGTTATAACCAACAGACAGGTCGTAAATGTCAGCAGAGTTACCTTGCTGTGGAAAATAATTGGATTGTTAATCTTTGACTTTATATAATTAATATATATATACATAGTAACTTATATTTTCCGTACAGGAAAAGTTAAATATAAATATAACCTATTATATTATTACACAAGCGGCTCACCCCGGTCTGCAATAATTACTACCCGTAAATAATATATAAATTTAATAAACAAAAGGAATTGTAGAAACGCAATACGCAGTAAACGGACTCTAGTACCAAAGTAGAAGCGTGAAGACAAAAAAATAAATCTTTTGTCCTGAAACTTTCACTTAAGTTATATTATTATTATTATGAGCAAATATAATTGAGGCCAGTCGTGGCGCAGCGGCACAAAGTGTGACTGTAAAACCGACTGGTTGTGGGTTCGATCCCCACTCGAGGAGATGAAATATTTACTTAAATTTATATTTCCATTTCTTCGCTCTGGTGTCGAGAACAAGCACAGCGTTGAGTTCTGCCACTCAACACGCAATGCCTCCAGAATTCGGCAGAAAGTGGAGAACGGAGTGTCTAGGTTCCCTCTGCCTACCCTGCTGTGTGCGGGATACAGTGTGAAGCTGATTTATTTTTTATTTGATTCTTTAAGCAAATAATAAATCAATAATAACGTTCATTGTTTTATATAAAAAATCTACACAGAAATTATATTATGTCATCTAAACATTACAGAGTTAGTTCAAGTAGTCAAAGATTTGATGACAGAGTATGGAGATGTGCTTAAGTTTTGGCTTGCGAATGACTTAAATATTGTAGTGAGCAATCCAGAAGATATAAAGGTAAAGTAATTTAAACATCCCTTTTTAACATTTTTTAAAATTATTATATTCCACACTTAGGATAGAAAAATACTTATTTAGAAAATGTATAAAAATTCCCCGCACCTCCTGGAAACCAACCAGACGCTCTGACCACTAAGCCATACGTTCTCATCGAACTACGTCAAATTTTTTATACGCTTATTACAACTTATTTATGCTGTTAGCATCTCTTTAGGGAGATTGGGACAAATTCCCGCTACCCAAAGATAATTACTAAGAATTATTGTCTGGCAAGATGATGAACGCACCCTGCGTTCAAATTTTTAAACGTTTTCTAAATAAGTATCTTACTCGGCCTGTTTTGCTCGTATAAGTGAGTAGGATATATTATTGTAATCGAATACGAGATATTTCTTATTTTACGTGACATTAGGCCTGCCGACTCATTCTACTCAAATTGCACGGTAGACCGTGCAGACAACATCCTCAGTGGGTGTTGTGTGATTGATATTCCATTGACTCTAATGTCCTGCATCACGACATAACACTACAGAACCGGTCGGATCAAGCTCCTGTATGAGTTCCTTAGCCTTAGGCGAGTTTTTGCGACCACACATACCACACTCCTCTTGCTATTTCAAGTAGACCGCACCGGATATGCATCTGGGATTGGAACTTAAAATCCAATGTACCTGAACTACGCGCAACAGCTGTTAAGTCAGTCAGATTTCAGATCCTACATGGAAAATGATCGAATACGAGACACATGCGATATGAACTAGAAACATAGAAGAATAGAAAAACTATCACAACAATCATTTTAGAAATATAGAAACATAAAGGCTACGGACTTAACAGACGTCACTGTACAATAAAAAATATGTTCTGTTTATATCAAGAAAATTAAATTCCATTAGGAAATTTGATAATAAATTTATTTTATTGCATATCTTTTCAGCTTCTGTTAACGAACAGTAAAACAAGTAAAAAAGGACCTCAGTATAAGTATATGAGTGATGTGCTTGGAACTGGTATATTAAGTGGATCAGGTGATAAATTATTTTTTTTAATACTTTCAATTTATAGAATATTTCAAATTATACAGTCAATCTGAGTAACTCTACTATTGACAGTGGGACCTCGATAGTTTCGTTAAATTTTCCATATCTCTTCTCATTCCTAACTCTTGATAAATGTTTATTTTAATTAATAAATGTTAATTTTAAAAATGAAAAGTAACTTCAGACTGCTGAGTCTTTCGAGTCAAGGAAAAGACTATAAATGAGTATAATATTACTTAAGCCCCATTAAAATCAAATAAGCTAAATGAATTGCCGTCTGGAGTCACGGGACCTCTTTAAATTATGCGGGGTTCCTGGTAAAGTTTATTGATTGAAGAATTACTTATAGGTTCCGACTGTTAATCCTAATAAACTAATGGGCTTGTTTATTTTCTTTTTAGCTTGATGCAGTCGGGGTTTTTGTTTTTACAAATATTTTTTTAGTTTTCATTTTTTTGTTAGAATTTATTATGGTAATGATAATCATGATATACCTTACCCATATTACCATATTACCCATATTGTAGTATTCGAAACGATTTTTTTTTTCACTAAGTCCAATGGCGTACCACAGCCGCCATTATTATTTTTTATTAACGTCACCTACCTAAGAACACTTGGGCTGCTAATACGAATCTAACGATACCTCAAATATGTAAATCCGTTTAGCGGTTCTGGAGATACAAGGTCAAAAAAGAATATTACATACATACAAGATACGCGCGAAAAAACATAACCCTACCTTAGCAGTCGGGAATAATGTGCTTACATAAAATACACGAAATTAAAACATTTTAAGATATAGTAGTAGGCAATTTAACAGCCTTACATTTTTTAGTTACATACATACATTTGGAAAACAGAGTTACATTGCAATAAATTAAAATAATTTATTATTGAATTAATTGAGTATTAAATTCATTAATTCAAGAGGCCAGTCGTAGCACCAGGGCACAAGCGTGGGACTGCAAGCGCGGTTGTGGGTTTGATTCCCACTCGAGGAAAATGAGTTCCATCACTCAACACGTAATGCGTCCAGAAATCGGCGAAAAGTGGGGAGCGGAGTCTTTTATCACTCGGCTTCCTCTTAGGCAAAAAATCATAAATGAATAAAATAAATCAGCTTCACGCTTTATCCCGCAGCACGCACAGCATACAGCAGGGTAGGCAGAGAGAACCTTAAGTTAAGAAACTCCGATCCCCACTTTCCGCTGAATACCTTTCGAGGAATTACATGTTGAGTGGCGGAACTCAACGCCGGACTTTTGACTTAATGAAAATATAAATAAATAATAATTCAAAATATCATAAAGTAACATTTTATCAAACCCAGGTGCCACATGGAGAAAACATCGAAAAATTGCTACACCAAATTATGGAAAAAAAGCCATACAAAGCTACAACGATATTTTTAACATAGAATCAAGATCTCTTGTGAGAACATTTCAAAAACTTAGTAATGGAGAAGAGATCGATATGTACAAATACATAGTCCAGACCACAAGTTGGACTGTTTGTCGTAAGTTACTACTACTAATCACTAAACATAAATCTATTTTTTTTAAACCTAGCCTAGCCTCCTGAATGGAGGAGTTCAGTTCAGAACTAGGTTCCGAGGTTCTCTCCAACTACCCTGCTATGTGCGGGATACAGCGTGAAGGTAAACAAAAGCTTTGAATGAATGTTGCTGTAACTAGAAATATCATTTAAGTATTGTTATATGTCAGCAAAGTAAGCAGAGCCTGTTTTAGTTATGTTCAAACAATATTAAAGTCTAATTTTTAATTTTATTTTTTAATACTAAACTATATATTCTGTTATTCCAGAAACACTTATGGGACTAACTAAAGAAGAAACAATGGAGCTACCACATTTACAAACTCTTATAGACCAAAGTCCTAAGTAAAAAATTATATTATTTATGAACAACATATTTTTAACAATTTTTTAGCTTCACGGTGTATCTCACACATAACAGGGTAGACAAAGGGAACCTGGGAAACTTGTTCTGTGATATTTCGTTCCCATTAAGACCCACATTCTACCAAATTCAGGAGGCATTAACTATTGAGTGGCGAAACTCGACACTAGAACGAAAAAGTAAAAATATATAATGATTAATTTTCTCGAATGGGAATCGAATCCACATCCTCTCGCGTTTACAACTACATGCTTGTGCCCCTGCGCCACGACTGGCCTTAACAATAACATGAACAACTAATTTTTTATTATATTTATTTTTTATTCATCTATTTATATGTTTTCAGAGCATATGACATCGTATTTCAGCGAATGACAAAATGGTACCTACAGATAGATCCAGTTTTTTGGTTAACAGATCAATGTAAAGACCAAAAATATTTCATGCGACTTATTGATGAATTTGGAAAGAAAATAATAAAACACAGAATGCAGAAATTATCTAATATGGAGGAAAAAATGGATATACTCAATTCACAGGAAGATTCGTCAACAAATACTCAATTGAGTGTAATCGATAGATTCATATTGTCAAATGAATTGAATTACAGGGAATTGATTGACGAAACATTTACTATTTTTACATCTGTAAGTAATAGAGATCGTAGAGGCCGCTGGTAGCAAAGCAAAAGTGCGGCGTTGAGTTCCGCCGCTCAACACGCAATGCCTAGTAAATTTAACGGAAAGTTGGGAACGTAGTATCTTAACACAATTTTTTTCCTCTGTTGTATGGGGGATATAGAGTGAAGCTGAAAATTTCATTATTAATAGACATTTTTTAACATCAATCAGAAGAGGTTATTAAAAGAAGTGTCATAATATTATAAATTTTACATTTTTAATATATACCAGTTTTTATTTATTTTTAATACAAATATTACAAACCAAAAAAAATATATAACATAATAATAAATAATTTAAAAATATGTACCTATATTTAATGCCAAATGTAACTTTAAAATATGAGCCTCTATATATCAAACCTTGTATTTCAAATTAAAAATGACGATCATCATTAATTATTTTATTTAAAATATTCTTTTTATTAATAATTTCCAGAGTCAAGAGGCATCGGCAAAAATAGCGTCATTCCTGCTACTGATGATGGCTTTCCATCCAACTTGTCAGGTGAGTATTTTAAAAAAAAAATAAATCAGCTTCACGCTGTACCCCGCATACAGCAGGGTAGGCAGAGGGAACCTAGTGTTAAGACACTCAGTTCCCCACTTTCTGCCGAATTCTGGAGGCATTGCGTGTTGAGTGGCAGAACTCAACGCCGCGCTTAACCTTGACACCAGAGCGAAGAAAATGGAAAAATATAAATTTAAGTAAATATTTCATTTTCTCGAATGGGGATCCAACCCACAACCAGTCGGCTTTACAATCACACCTCGTGCCGCTGCGCCACGACTGGCCTCTTTACTCTTTATTTAAACAGTTATTGAAATGTAAACCATAATAAACAAGAACTAGGAACAAAATGGGAAAAAAGTTGGGAACGGAGTGTCTTAATACTAGGATCCCTCTGCCTGCTCTACTGTTTGCGGGATATAGCGTGAAGCTGAAAATAAATAAAAATAATTAATTAATTTAATAGAATACGTATATTGTTATAGTTATAAGCTCAAATTAAAAAGCATGATTATGTAATTCGGACAAAAAAAACTATTAAGAAAGAACATTGAAATTATTTTTACATAAGATTTTTTTTTATAGGAAAAGTTGTACCAAGAAATAAAGAAAGTTGTAGGAGATAAAGACACAAAGGTAACAGACGAACATCTGAAAGACATGCCATATTTAGAAATGGCGTTCAAAGAAGTAATACGACTATTTCCAATAGGTGGTATGATGCAAAGAACAGTAATAGAAGATATTAGTATCAGTAAGTAATAATATTTTGTTTTAACTTCACGCTTTATCCCGTACATAGCAGGGTAGGCAGCGGGCACCTGGAAACCTAATGTTAAGAAAGGGAACGCAGTGTTCCCATTACGACACTTCCGTTCCCCACTTTCTGCCGAAGTCTCGGGACATTTTTTAATGGCGGAACTCAACGCCGTAAGTATAATTCTTATAATATATAAGAATAATAAAATCATTCTTACATATTATATGAAAAAATATATATTGAGCAACAGATAAAGGGCACAACATTTTCAATTTACATAATGATTCCTTGTTTCATGAAAGGATTACGTAGAACTAGGCTGGAATCTTTAAAAATAATAATAAATTTTCTTTACTATTTTATTGTCCAAACGTGATATTTAATACAAAAATGTATGGCTTATATATTTATTATTATAGGTCTATAAGCCCTATAATAATATCTTGAAATAGATTATAGAAATTACAGTAGAACTACGGACCAATATAGGGTAAAAATAATTGGTAATGACCACCTCTATGGACTGTTACAGTTTGTCTTTAATGATACTGTATATTAACTGTATCCGTTGCGGCCGAAACTGAGACCAAAGCCGAAAGTTCGGTTTCGGCTGAAAATCTTATTACGATCGGACACTAATAATAATACAGGTACAGCGTGTATTTATAAAATGAGAAGCTTGTGGTGTTGATTCAATTCCCTCATGGGGGAATGAATAATTTATTGTTTATTATTTTCTTGCTCTTGTTCCTTATCTAGTAAACAAAGCGCAGCGTTAAGATCCGCCACTTAACATGCAATATCTTGAAAATTCAGCAAAATGGAGGTCTTAACATACCTTATGTTACTTCTGCTCTCTTATCCTGCTATGCTAAAAAGCTAAGAAATATCATTTACAGGTTCCTGTACACTGCCGGCTGGATCATCGCTTGTTATTCCCGTATATCATATTCAGAGAGATCCTAAATTCTGGCCAGATCCGGATGTTTTCGATCCTGAACGGTTCACTCCAGAAAATAGTAAAAATCGCCCAACGTATTGTTATATCCCCTTCAGTTTGGGGCCCATGGATTGCTTAGGTATATTAATTCCGCTTACTTTTCTCGTACATTAATTTAAATTCATAGGTATCTATCAAAAATTTAAATAAATGGCAATAAAAATTAAGCAAGGTATAAAACAAAATATGCTTCTCGCTGTACACCATACACAGCAGGTAAGGCAGAGGGAACCTAGTGTTAAGACTTCCCCATTTTTCGACGAGTTCTGAAGGCATTGCGTGTTGAGTGGCGGAACACAACACCGCGCTTTGCCTCGACAACAGAGCGAAGAAATGAAAATATAATTTATAAATAAATATTTCACTGCCTCGAGTCCCCATCCAAACCCACAACCAGTCGATATTACAGTCACATTATGTGCCCCTGCGCCATAACTGGCCTTAATCTTCAGTTCATATTAAATAAATCAAGATCTAGCTGTGGAAACTGAAAAAGGAAATTATTTCATTAAATGACAAATCGAAAATGTATACCGTTTTATTTCAATTTAATAATAATAAAGTAATTAATAATTAATTTAATATAACCATGAAAATTAATACGTAGTCATATGCATGATGTATGCACAAATAGAACTAATAAATTTCTTTTGTTTCACAGGGAGATATTTTGGTGCCAAATTAATTAAAACGATAGTCGTAAAAATTTTACAAGAATTTAAAGTGTCTACATCGAAATCGTATAAGGATCTTCGAATAGCAATATCAATATCAGCGACATCTTTGGACGGTCAACATGCAATATTGATTCCAAGACATTGATGCAATTTAATAGTTTTATTATTATAGCTAAATAAAAATAGAGAAAGGAAAGATTAAAAAAAAAAGAGCATTGTGTAAAGCTACCTATTAATTACAAATAAACTAAGTTGCTATAATTCATAAGTATGTATATAATTTTTATTGGTGTAAAATGGTATTTCCTAAAAGGAGTAAAAAAAAAATTATAAATGTGCACACAATAGTTATTTGGAAAATAAATATTTGATAGCTTTGTCTATATATTATGAAATACAAGTTTAGGTAATGTACCACGTATATGGTAGTTAGTTATTATAGTTTAGTTATTAAATGTTTTAAATATAGGAAAGGAGGGAATAAAGTTTTGTTGAGAATATACTTACTTTTATTTAATGAAATCTTTTTAATTTAAAAATAAATAAAGTATATAGATACCTTTTATTAGTCTTACTCCACAATTGCTCTTATGTTAGTTGTAAAATTTTATAATATATATATCAATCGAGTAGTAGGTATTGGCGCAAAGTTCAAAAGTTGATTAATCTTTAGTAGTAATTTTGTAGCGTAACTGCGTCACACGATATACGGATGTGGATAAGCATCGTAATATGAAATCGTAAGCTGTTGAGGTGTCTGGGTAATTTCTTTAGGTATGGGCTTAAAATATTTTATATAAGGTTATATGCTGTTCCCGTATGTATAAGGAGAGCTGACACTTTCACTCTGTATATTAAGTCATTTTCACACGTGTTTATGCGTAATACCTATATAAATAAAATAAAAAAGGCCGTCCTGGCGGAGGGACACAAGATTATGATTGTAAGGCGACAGTTGTGAGTTGCAAACAGTATAATCAGCAAATCAGTGGTGGGCGGAAAGTAGGCAACGAAGTGTCTTACCACTGGATTCCCTCTGCCTATCCTTTTGTATATTATATTTATACGATATCTTCTATATTATTTGCTATTACTTTCGCAAGGATTTTTGCATCATATTTATTACTTGTGACACGCCAATGTCTTCGTCCGTTCTTTTTAATAAACTGAATTGTGTTTGTGTTCCAATATAATTTTTGTCTGCTGACATAGAAAATATAGTTAACGAATATAGAACCTACCCTTTTAAACAAAAGAAGTCAATATATTATAGTTAAGAACAATAGAATTTCTCAACATCTTTCGTTTTGCTATAATTTTTATCATTGGTCATATTATAATGATGTATATAATTATAGCCTACCTCGATAGATGAATTATTATCCAACATAAAAAAAAAGAATTCGAACTATATACTATATAGTTTATGAGAATAACGTGATCAACTAAACAATTCTTCCACTTTATAATATTATGTAAGTAGACAAAAAAATACTAGACTTTTAAAAAATATAAGTCTTTTATATCATAAAAGACTTTCTTGGTTTCTATTCACCCGCGACATCATTCACCCCATTTAATTTTTTAAATAATTTTTGTATTATTCTATAGATTTTAGACGTGCCAATTAAGCCAAATTCCTTTCCACGTATAGTGAAAAACACGCGATGATTTTTTTTTTTACAGCTGACAGTTATATTGACATCGACAATTTGTCATAAGTCATTCGTATAATGTCAATTTGATACGAATAACGTCTAACGAAATTGAAAATCCTATATAATTCATACATTTGTGTTAGTTATTAAGAGAATGTATGTAGTCTAGGTTCTGCATAAATATTTGACCATATTTTCGTAAAAAGTAAATAATAATAAGTTTTAGTTAAAACTTTATGAACAAAAATTGGTAAAGAATAGATAATGGCGTCCTTCTCAAGATTCCACAAAATTGCTTTATTAAGTTTAGGCGCTGTTGGAGGAAGTCTTGCTTATTATCATATAGGTAAATCTGAGAAAAACTTCGATGTTCAAAATTCCTGGACTACGAATTACACGCCAACTGTTAAGTGGGAAAGAAATTGGGACCAGTAAGTTATACTTTCATTCATTATCTTGACCTATTTAATTAAGATAAAAATAAACGCTTCAAAAATAAGAATACTTTTTAGTTCAAAATAATATTGTTTTTTGAAGTAACAAGTGAGTTTCAGTTATCAAGTGTTGATCACTTGTTATCAAAAAATATTTACTTTACCAATATTGACTTGATAACCAAGTATTTAATTTTCTGATTATAGTATTATATATAATATTTATTATATATATGAGATGTGATATATAATATTCATTATATATTGAGGCCAGTAGTGGCTCAGAGGCAGAAAGTGTGACTATAAAATTGACTGGTTGTGGGTTCGATTCCTACTCGAGGAAATGAAATATTTAAGCTTACATTTATAATTTCATTCCTTCACTCTGGTGTCGAGGCGAACCGTGGCGTTAAGTTCCGCCACTCAACACGCAATGCCTCCAGAACTCTGTGAAAAGTAGGGAACAGAGTGTCTTAACACTAGGTTAGCCTACCCAGCTGTGTGCAGCAAACAACATGAAGCAGATTTAATTTTTTTATGATTTTGTGTAGTACTATATTAGTTAACATATGAAATGTTTACCATTTGTAGCTTTATAAATGAATTTAAAAATTTCTACTTTTTTTAAACAAATCATTAGGAAAACTGATAAAATGTCTCTAAATTCACTTGGCCTATCTTTTCCAGGATAGAGTATAAATATAAAAAATAAACAATCTATTGGTGGAGATAAAATCCACCATCATTGAAATATGTGGAACATTATTGCTTTTATTTATATATATTTTTTGTAAAAAAACAAATCTAACCATATATTTATAATTCAATATTTTCAGTCGTGAACCAGAGTCAATAGTAAAACCTACAAAATCAAGCAAACCAGAAGAAGATAATAAATATAATGAACAAATTGAAAAGGCAAGGAGTAAAGCTGTACGTCATTTGTTCCTTATAAGACACGGGCAGTACAATTTAGATGGTGCTACAGACAAGGAGAGAATATTAACAGAATTAGGTCATTTTTTTTTTAGTTTCACACTGTATCCCACATATATTATTTATTTATTTATTTACACTTTATTGTGCACAATTACTCATTAAGAATAAAAGAGTATAAAAACAACAAAAGAATTGACACACAAAAGGCGGTCTTATTGCTAATCAGCGATTTCTACCAGACAACCTTTGGGTTAGGAAATTTGTGATACATAAACATACATATATATTTGAAAAATATATACTATTATAATATACTAATATATATAATAATACGATTTAGATATAGTAGGCATAGGGAACCTAGTTTTAACACACTCTGTTTGCCTGATTTTTGAGACATTGCTTGTTGAGTGACTGTACCATGTTTTGTCTTGTTAACAGAGGAAGAAAATGCAAGTGATTTACTCCACTGAGTGGGAATCAAACCTTGCATTTATAGATAGAGATAGAGTGCTATAAATTCTAATGCAGTTTTCACAAATAGTGCAATAGATTTACGAAGAAAGTTTATATGTATAATTCATAAATGTTATTTTAAAGGGGTCTTATGAATATCAAAATTTCATAACATGGTCTTCAAAAACTGGACTGTTTTTGTGCTCTAATAGGTTGTGTAGATATTATATGTCAATTTATTAACGCTTATAGAAATATTTTATGTCAATATACATGCAATGTGAAGATATATATTTAGCTTAAGGAAAAAAAATACATATCTTGACATATTGGTAATTTGCAACATCCCAAAAAGTATAAAGGCAAAATTGCCTTGGCCATGTTTCTTCTATGTCCATTGAAGTGAAGAAACACTAAAACTCGGTACATACTGAGAACCTAACCAAACTCTCATCAAACTAACCTTAAAGTGTATCTTTCGAAAAAATATAAAACAGCAAAATAAGTTGATTTATTCATCCATTTGTCACGCACATACTTAATGCAAATTTTAGATTTATGTGATTTTTTTATGGATAACATTGTTAGAAATGTCACCAGATTAAAACACTGGCTTTTAAATAAGAATCATCAAAACTGGTTCACCCAGTCAAAAGTTAAAAAAGCATTGTACAAAAAAAAAAACATTTATCCTATCAGTGCTGGATACAGTGTGAAGCTGATCTTAAGTTTTTTGATTTAAATTCTTATATATGGGCCATATATAAGCAAGCCATCTGCTTATAGTCTTATATAGTTGATTGCAGATTTATATAAAAAAAAAACCTATCAAGTTTCTTTAATAAATACCCATATTATAATGCATTCACAGGTAGACAGCAAGCTGACCTAACAGGCAAGAGACTTGCAAGCTTAGATATAAAATGGGACCTATTAGTTCGATCAACTATGACAAGAGCTCAAGAGACTGCCTCAATAATAGCAAAACATTTGCCAAAAGACATAGAAGTTAAAGACTGTCAGCTGATAGAAGAAGGAGCGCCCGTACCCCCTGAACCACCAGTGGGACATTGGAGGCCAGAACCAAAAGTAAGGTTTCTGACATCATTTTTGGTTTTTTTATCAGTTCTATAATGTATACTGTATATATCAGAGTTGGCAAAGTTAATCTGGGAACCTAGTGTTTAGACACTCCATTCCACTCTTTCTACTTAATACTTGTAGTATTGCATGTTGTGTGGTAGAACCAACGTGCCACTTAGTGTTTTCTTACAAGAGTACTAGTGTCATTACCAGAGCAATGAAGTGTTAATATTAAATATTTTATTCTCCCGAGTGGGAATCGAACCCACAACTGTTTCATTAACAGAAACGCCCTGCCCTGCTTATGCCCCGGCACCATAAAGGCCTCATCATTTTTGATTATTTTAGTTTTAGTTTTCAGTTTCATAATACACACCTTATACAGCAGGGTAGATCGAGGGCACCTAAGTTAAGATGCTCTCTTGTAACACAGCATCTGACTCTAAATGCAACGATTCTGAGTTCGATTCTCATTCAGTCAGTTCATTGTTTTTATAAAATGACTAAATATGGTGCCTCAAAAAATTACCAAAAAATAGAAGAATGGAGTGTCTTAACACTATGTTCCATCTGATGGCACAGTATACATTACCTAAAAAACCTTTGGTATTAATCTAAAAAAATAATAAAGGTTGAATCTGTAAAATTAACTGATTGTGGGTTCAATCCCCATTCGAGAAGATGAAATATCTATAATAAATGTATATTTTCATTTCTTTACTCTGATGTCGAGGCAAAACGCGGCGCTAAGTTCCGTCACTCAACACACAATGCCTCCAGAATTTAACTGAAAGTGGGGAATGAAGTGTCTTAACACTAGGTTCCCTCTGCCTACACTGCTGTGTACGAAATATAGTGTGAAGCTGATGATTAGCAGAGAATATTTTATTCTTAACAACGAAACATCACCCATTTTTCTAACCTTTCAATATAAAATTAACATTAATATAGTAGTTACATTACCTTGTTAAAATTATATTTCTTTAGTGATTTATAGTAGAAATTAGAAATTTTAATATTGTATGTGTTTGACCAGTTTTGCCATTTTAAACTAATTAATTGTAATGTTAGTACCATTTGTATATTGCCACATTAATATAATAGAAAACAATACTTTTAACTCTTTAAATATAGAACCCATCTCTTTAAATATACATCCCATTCATAGTCTTAATTCATCAAAAACTTAATATTTAAATTAACTTTCATATTTGAATAATTGCCCTGTTTTAATGTCAATGACCTTGTACTAATATTTTTTTTTATTAAAAAAATAAACAAAAATTTTAGCTTAAAAATATTTACTAATAAAACATATTACTTTATCACCATCATCTAAAACCTATCATCATCAAAATGTAAATTTTCAAAAGAACAATAAAAAAATGCATTAACAAATCTCATCTTAGGCTATAAAGTAAAAAAATATAAATAAATTATTACATCTTACTCTTACATTCATAGTTATACTATAGCGAAAGTATTACGTATGATGGAAAAGCTGTATTTTTGTAAAGCTTCGTCTAATCGTTTAGCAGTTTTTGCGTGAAAACGAAACAAACATCCATCCTCACAACCTTTCACATTTATAATATGAGTAGGAAGTAGGATTAAAAAAAAAAACTGGCAACACTGGTCAATTAAAACAGTATGGTTTGGCATGTGTAGCAGTTCTTCCAGGACAGTGCGAGGATTGAGGCCGCGTTCAGACGCTACTTCTACAGAGCACCGCCGGAACAGACAAAAGACACGTACACGCTGATGGTGTGCCATGCGAATGTTATAAGATTTTTTGTATGCAAGTATGTATTATTTTTTTATTTTAAATTTGTGTATTGTTTATTATATTTTGGGGCAATCCCGGATCAGTTTTTGTTTCGATGATAAAATTGAGAATTATAGCTATTGGAGTGATCATTTCTTATGGAATGGTTAACCGTTACGTTACGTAACGCGTTACGGTGCCAGTCTGTCTGGGCTCGTCTCTCACTTTTCTCAAGTTAAACAATTTCAATATTTATACAAATTTATATGAAATAAATAGTTCAACTTAGATTAGTTAGTATAAATAAATAGTTGAACTTAGAATAGTTTAAGTTATCACTTCTGTAAGGCATCCCGAGACACACACGTTCGTTTTGTTATATTAAGTATATCTTAAACTCAGATAAACAAGAGTCCAAAGCAAATATCTTCTGTGTAAATTTTAAACTAATTGTCATATTGTTTAATTTAACTTTATTAAAAATATTATAATATCATTGTTATATGTTTTAAAATGTCAAATGATATAGCAGACTAGGCATAGAAAACCTGGTGTTAAAATACTCCATTCGCCCCTTCCAATTTTCCTGACATTGCGTGTTGAGGCGGAACTTAACATCGCACTTCTTGTTATACTTTGTACGAAAGCGATGAAATGAAAATAATTAATTCCCCCGAGTGGAAATCGAACTCACAACTGTTGCGTTTACAGACACGCGCCGTGGCGCTGTCGACACGACGTCTTCAGATACTGTTTAGTTTATTGCAAATAATATAATTCCAGAGCACTCCAATTCCCGCCAGAGGGTTGGCTTCGAATTTCGCTCAACCACGGCTCTATAACGTGGATATCGATATTGCCAAGCGGCAACGTCGTCCTACGGTCACTGAGCGACACCGGACATATGGAGCCGAAATATATCACTAGCCGGTAAACTTACAGGTGCTATTGTACTTAGTATTAGATTTTTTTTTAAATTAAAATAATTATATATGATAATTGTATTTTGTAAGTATCGATAATCAGAATCGAATGAACTAAGTGTCAGAAAATCGATATGTCAGTCAGTTTATTTGATTTGTCTGTATCATTATAAATTCTAATATTTTTTTACATTTTTTTTGATCTGTAGAAAGTTTTTACAGTTGTTTAATTTTGAAAAAATCTCAACCATTAGTACCAGTTATATGAATAACACTATGTAGTATATAGTGTTATATTTATTTGTATTCTTATATCATTATATATTAATATGAACAATTATAAATAAATATAAAGTCAATCTATTATTTTAAAATTCTGCACATTATTACTTACAATTTAACTAAATTAATAATTGTATAGAGTAAAATGAATTAAACCGAAAGTTATTTCCCAAATTTATCCATTTAGTTGTGGTATTTTATTCTACATTCACAGGTTTTTTAAATTTTGTTATAATAAATTTTATAAATTTTATATAACATCTTTGTATTAATATTATATTATTTTTATTTTTTTAAATTCCTTATATCAACAAACTTATAATCATGTAAGTAGGCAGACAGAACCCAGTGTTAACACTCCATTCTTTCCGTTCCCTTCCTTTCCTTTTCCCTTTTTTTTTCCTTTCCCATTTATATTATAAAAAAATATATATATGTCTGATTATGGTTGTAATGGAGTTTTTCACTCTAAATATCTATATCATCAAGTGTACTTATTTTTTATTTTTTTTATTTTTTACTAACTCATATTAAACTGGCCATTATAAATATATCAGTAGTATTAGAATGCTACCTCATTTTAAACATAGTTTTAGTGTCAATATATATATATATATATATATATATATATATATATATATATATATATATATATATATATATATATATATA
>JAATLQ010038573.1:78343-99636 GCA_013421005.1 Heliconius erato x Heliconius himera | reverse complement strand
CGGGATTCGAACCCGCGCCTCTTTGGAAATCGTCCAAGGAGTTAAAGTATAATAATATATAATAATGCAGGTGGTGGGTACAGTATTGGGCATAGTTTAATAGCGAGAACAATTCAGAATTTAATTTAATTTTGTAATTGGTTAACCGTAACCATAACAACTAACAATTGATCAACTGTAATTGTGAAAAACAATGAACAATTTTGAGGCCGTCGTGGCGCAAGGGTGTGACAGTAACGGTTGTGGGTTCAATCCTAGCTCGAGGAAATGAATTATTATATATCAATATTTTCATTTCTTCCCCCTGGCACCGAGCGCAAAAAAGCGCGGCCTTGAGTTCCGCTACTCAACACGCTATGCCTCAAAAATATGACGGAAAGCGGAGAACGGAGTGTCTAGTGTTACCAGATTCCCTCTGCCTATCAGTGTTTATTCGTCAATTGTATTAACAACAATCTGTTATTAATTAATTGTCAATGTAATTGCGCGTATTGTAAATAAAACATCAAGACATGATGCGCTTATAATAACTGCCTAATGTCAAATATCTCATTCAGTAGTATACAAGCAATTTAATCATATATACATATATATTTAGATATATATATATATACAATATAATTATACTAGTATATTGAAGAAAATTTCTTTATGTTTGCAAAAAAATATAAATAGATATTAGTATATTGTAAACATATAACACTGCCATCATACAAATAGTGTATGAAAAAAATTACGCTTAACTTTTATAAACATTTCAGTATCAAAAAAAAAACAAAAAAATTATATTTTAAAATAAGTTTTTCTTTTATTACTTTCGGTTGTGTTTTTCAAACTGTCAAAAATATGTGAAATATTTATTAAAATTTACAAGCCTATGAACAAAACATTATTTTTGTCTTCAACATATTGTAAAAAAACTTCTGTTCTTGTTTTATTTTTAAAATTTCAATCATTATTTGGAAAAATAATTTTAATATTAAAATCTATTATTTTTTTGTAAACGTATTGTATTGAATTAAACAGGAATCAAAATCCGACAGAGGTCAGAACTGTTACCAAAAGATGCAGATAAATATAGTATTAACAGACAATCTCCAAGAAAATATTTTTCTTATAATTTTTTTAAATTAAAATATTTGTTATAATTTTTCAATATGTCAAATTTCACTGATACAATGTTAAGAATGTCATCAAGATTTGTTTTTGGTTATAAGTTTTAAAAAATGGGGGCTGTGTGCGGGATACAGCGTCAACCTAAAAAAAATAGTTCAAATTTGACTTTTATGAATAGTGTCAGTGGCAACGTTTTTTTTACCTTCACGCTGTATCCCGCATATAGCAGGATAAGCAAGGGCAAGTTAGTGTGAAGACACTCTTCCCTACGCACTGCCAAATTGTCGAAATATTATGTGTGTAGTGGTGGAACTCAACGTCGTGCTTTCACTTAGTTACTAAATACGAGAAATGAACATAATGTGATACGATACGTGAGTATCGAACCCAGGACTACGTTGTGCCACTGCGTCACGACGACTGCGTATATAATAAATATTTTAGTAAAATATGAACAATTGTTGCTTTATTTTTTAGTGCCAAACATATTTAAATTTTAAATTAACATTGATTCTACATTCAATTTGCATTAATTCAATTATTTTTTTTTAACATTTTTAAAGTGTTATTCCACACTTAGGAAAGAAAAATACTTATTTAGAAAACGTATAAAATTTTTTATACGTTTTCTAAATAAGTAAATATTTTTTTTATATGTATAATTTTATTCTCTGTCCTAAATCATTCATATCAAAACATGCGTACTATGAAAAATATATTAATGTATTTTATAAACAAAAATTAGTTATATTTTTAGGTTAATTATATAATATTGTTACTTTTTTATTTGTTTATACTAAAATGTACGTCGAAACTGCCAACAATTGCCTTTATAACATAGCACTTCCTATTTACTCATATGTTATATGAAATGTAGTTAAATATTGTATTTAATATCAATCGCAATTATCACAGGTTTGATTCTCTTCCGAAACCAAAAAATACAGATAATAAATAGTTATAGTACAATAAAATGTTTATTATTTTTAAAAAAAGTTAGCTGTTCAATTTTTTTTCCATAAAAATGTTTAAGTGAAATATAATTTTGTCTCTAAATGTATAAATAAGTAATAGTCATATTTAATTTTGTTTCATCAATGTATTTCAAGTTGGGTGTCTATATGTATAATATTATAAGTGTATATATTTTGATATGTTAATAAAAATATTAATATTACTTTTTTTTTCATTTTTAGTAGCAGCACTTTATAGATTCCATTCTTCTAGAGAGGATGTTTTAAATTCGCGCTTTGTCCCGTTGTCAGGGCGAGAAAATGAAAATATTAAATATTTCATTCTCCTAACTGAGAATCGAACCCACAGCCGTCGTGTTAAATAAGTATAGCTAATATCTAATAACAACAAGTATTTCAAAATTGCTGTTTAATTTTATAATTTTTAGATGTACAATTAAAAATATGTGAAGTCCTAGAACCTAGTGTAGGTTGAGGCGTCCCATAAATGTGAACAGTTGTGACAAAAACGGGGAGGGATCAAAAATCATAAAACGACGCTATTCATGGATAGCTTCTTGGTAGAAATGATACAAAAATATTTTTGAATATTCGTTAAGCTTTATTTTATTGGTTTTTAAGATAGTAAATGTGAATTATATTTAAATGTTCATAAATTTTATTATCTTATCAAAATTATCTACTTTTTCGTTATATCTTAAAATACTTAATGTTAAAATTGGTGTTACAATGACAAGAATGAAAAGAAATTATGATCTCTGAAGCTTATGATTACAACGTAATAATAAATAGTGATATCTGAATTGTAAATATTTTAACCAACATCCGAAAAGAGGTGATATGTTTTTAAAATACGATATAAAGATGTATATTTAAAATGCAAAAAACTAGAACTATTTAAAATAGACATATTTTAGTAATTTGAATGACTTACATATTAAACACTTAGATATTTCATTGAAAATGTTGCTAGTAACAAAAATATTTTTTTGATGGCAACAACTGTATCAAGGGCTTGAACATAAAACTTTATTCACTTTAGGTGTTTTCATAAAAATTGTCAAATATTAAAATATATTTAAAGTAGGAACAAAAATGGCACAGACAACCAAAGCCTGTGACGCACAGCAATTTAAAAAAATGTAAGTATTAATATTTTCTTAATTTATTTTTTACAATGTAAAATGCAAACAGAAACCATTATTACTTTAGGCTAAAATATAAAAAAAATACTATCGTTAATTCTAAATAGGAATATTGAGATCACAAAGTTTTTCAATCGCTTCCAAAAGTTAAATGGATATTAAGTTCCTTTAAATTCGAAAAAGACAATAGATAACAATTTTCATGCTTAATATATGATAATGAAGTTTTTAAGGAAAAGCATATTGGAATTTTATTTAAATTGCAGCGACTGGTCGAGATAAAAGAATATCGGTTCCATCATTAGGATCTTCATCATCCTCATCGTCACAAGCATCTTCGGGCTCTCCAAGGGCTCGAACGAATTCTAAAATAATAAAAAATAAAGAAAATAATTGATGTTATTTTTTTTAGAAATTGCATTAATTAAATCATGTAGGAAGACTATAAAATACGTATATGTATATATATATATATATATATATATATATATATATATATATATATATATATATATATATATATATATATATATATATACTTTTACTTAGAAAACTTTTATTTAGAAATCAAAAAAAAAACTATATAAAAAAAATATCAATTCCCCTACTATATTGCATCCGCATTATTTTAAATTTAATCTAATGTTATTCGTCATCAAGATAAGATATAATTATTCTCATTTTTTATTTGATTAAATATGTGACGTTGCTCTCACTACAAGAGGTGTAGGTCAATTGTCTAAAACCAGTATAAACCGGTTTAGGCCTAGCAAGTGACGTTACTATACATATAAACATTCACACATATGCAAAGCTCAGCGTAGACCTCGCGTACTGTACTTACTTTTGTCTTTTATAGTCTACCAATAAATATTTGTTATTGAAAAAATAAACAGTTAAATTAAATAAATAAAATGTAAGTGTACCTAAAAAGTCGATACGTCCATCTCCATCGGAATCTACTTCCTTGATCATATCTTCAACTGTAATAAAAAATATATATATTACTACCTGAATTCGTTTATTTTGTTTTGTTTTTAGCTTCACGCTGTATACCGCGTATAGCAGGGTAGGTAGAAGGAACCTAGTGTTAAAATACTCCCAGTTTCATAACGCGGAACGGTTTCAGAATACTGCATGTTGAGTGGTGGAACCAAACGCCGCGCTTCCTCTTGTTAATAGAGCGTGGAAGGAAAAATGAGTCAATGCTCCAAAAAGGAATAGAATCCACAACCATCGCGTTTACATTCAAACGCTGAGCCCCTGAGGTTAAGGTCCAGACAGCCTTAATTACCTATAATACGAATACAATTTTGTTCTAAATTTATATAATCCTACACCATACAGTGTATTTTGTTGTATAAGTACATGATATTAAAACATTTCAATGCTTTATAGAGTCAAAAGTCATTTCCATACTTAAAATACATACGCACATAGATTATAGAATTAAGTACGTATATGAAAGAAAAGACTACAACGATTAATTTAAAAAATCAAATCAAACCAGGTTCACACTGTACCCCTCACACAACAGGTCAGGCAGAGGGAACTTAGTGTTAAGACACTCCGTTCCCCACTTTCCACCGAGTTCTGGAGGCATTGCGTGTTGAGTGGCGGAACTCAGCGCCGCGCTTTGCCTCGAACCAGAGCGAAGAAATGAAAATATAAGTATAAATAAATATTTCACTTCCTCGATCGATCGATCGGGGATCGAACCCACAACCAGTCACACTTTGTGCCCCTGCGCCACGATTAGCTTGATTATTTTTTATGATCTTTTCACTAACTTTCCTCCTCCGACAGATCTTCGCCCAAACATTGCAGGACAGCTCTCAAGTCTGACGCGCATATGTACCCTCGATTATGTTTGTCGAACACTCGGAAAGCATCACGTAGCTCCCTTTCCTCTTGTTCAGCAGAACTGGTGCCACCGCCAACTCCTGACATGGACTTCGATAGGATGTTCACAAACTCTTCAAAACTTACATTACCATCACCTGTGTAGCAAAGAATGTTAGTTTGTATTCCACTACCCTTTTTTATATTTTAGAATAAATGAAAAACTAAAAGTAAAAGAGAGGCAGTAGACCAAAGATGAGCGTTTAGTCTTATACATAGGTATTTAAATGTATGTTAATAAATACTTGTGGAGGACGTAGCAATTTAAATGTTACTTTTTAGAAAACATAAAAATTTGAATGTAGCGCGATTTGAACCTCTACCAAATCGTCCAAGAATCTGACCGACTAAGACATACGTTCATCCCGCGCCTCTTGGACGAATTACAAAAGGCGCGGGTTCAAAACCTGCTATATTAATTTTTTTTGTTTTTGTTTCCTAAAAAATATTTTTCTTTATTAAATATGGAATAACACTTTAAAAATGTAAAAAATAAATAAATGGTATATCTAAATTATACCATCACTATCGACTTCTTGTAACATATCCTGGAGCTCTTCAACTCGTGCAAACTGTCCAAGACTTCGCATCACGCGGCCGAGCTCTTCCTTAGTGATTGTACCATCGCCGTCTTTATCGAAGAGTCGAAATGCTTCGCGAAATTCTAAAAAAAAAATATTAATTATTTAAAAAAAATTAAAATAAAAATTTAGCTTCACGCTATATCCCGCACACAGCAGGGTAGGCAGAGGGAACCTAGTGTTAAGACACTCCGTTCCCCACTTTCTGCCGAATTCTGGAGGCATTGCGTGTTGAGTGGCAGAACTCAACGCCGCGCTAAACCTCGGCACCAGAGCGAAGAAATGGAAATATAAATTTAAGTAAATATTTCATTTCCTCGAGTGGGGATCGAACCCACAACCAGTCGGTTTTGCAGCCACACCTCGTGCCGCTGCGCCACGACCGGCCTCAATTATTATTTATCACGTTAAAATTGTTATACGTATTCTAAATAAAGGTATTTTTCATTCTGAAGTGAAGCATCATCCTTTAAATACGTTAAAAAATATGATGATTCTCTAATTGTTTGATATTGTTTTAAATGGAATTCATAAAAAAATTGTAACAAGCATATAAGAATTTCAACGTAATTTGATGAGGACGTACGACTTAATAGTCATAGCGAAAGAAATTGGACGGCTTCCCAGCGGTGCGGGTTCAAATCCCGCTACATTAAATTTATTATTATTTATCATTTTTATAACTTGTAAGTCGTATGCAATAGTTAGCCTCATCTGAACGGGTTTGCCAAGTTCGAGCTCGTCAACTGGTTTCTCTATCATAAAATTCAAAGGTCCAATGATGATGGGTTCCGTACCTTTTTAAGGAAAAAAGAAACACAAATAAGATCACTTTGTTGTCCGTCTGTCTGTCCGTTAATACCCTTTATCTCAAAAAATTATAGTCTCATATAGCAAAAACGCGTATTTCGACACTATAAACGGAATTAAAATTAATAGGGTACTTCGAGTTAACTTAGAACTATGAAAATTGGCATCTAGCATCTACAGATAGCACTAGTTAAGGTACAAGGAAAAAATTAAATACTATACATTTGTGGTTAAATCCATAAAAAGGAGGCAAAATTTTGGTATTAAAGCCGCTAGTTCAAGAGAGATATCAAATAAGAAGGCTCTAGCTAAGCTAAGCCTGAATTTAAAGAAAAATTCAAGACCTCCAATTTTTTACGGAACCCCTCTTCATTAATTATTTAATATAAATACATTCAATTTAGTTTTTTCTAAAATAAAGTGAGGCCAGTCGTGGCGCAGCGGCACAAAGTGTGACTGTAAAACCGACTGGTTGTGGGTTCGATCCCCACTCGAGGAGATGAAATATTTACTTAAATTCATATTTACTTAAATTTATATAGACGTGCGAAAAGTATACATATTTTTAAGAAAAAGCTAAAAAATCATTATTTTAATGTATACAATACTATTATTGGTTCATTTTTTTTTATTGTGCTTTTTTATATTTTGTGTGTACATATAGTATATGTATGTATGTATGTATTTATGTGTGTATGTAATATTTATGTATATATCTTAATAAATATATATTTATTTGTTTGTATTTTATGTACTTGATGTATTTTTAATATTATATAATTATGTAAATATACCATTTAGTGCACCGCCCACTTTTATACAACTCCAATCCAACATCCAAAGGTTGCCTGGAAGAGATCGCTTTAAGCGATAAGGCCGCCTTATTGTACTTTTTATTATTTTTAAGCTTTTTATTGTTTTATTTAATTTTATTTTTTTTAATGGTTCAATAAAGTATATTTATTATTATTATTATTTCCATTTCTTCACTCTAGTGTCGAAGCGCGGCGTTGAGTTCTGCCACTCAACGCCACACGCATACGCAATGCCTCCAGAATTCGGCAGAAAGTGGGGAACGGAGTTACTGTGACTTAACACTAGGTTCCCTTTGCCTACCCTGCTGTGTGCTGGATACAGCGAGAAGCTGATTTATTTATTTTATTTAATATAAAATCGCTGAACTATAATATTACTTTCGTCGATTAAACAGAGTGAAATCATGAATCACAAAACGAGCTTTCGCTGTAATTTAACGCGGTTGATTGCAATCTTTAGAACTCTACAATAGCGATGTTCGAATTAATTCAATGATAAAATATTAAATAATATAGTATTCTTGCAAAATTTAATTCTGCAAGAATAATATTAATATTTTAATATTCTTGGAGTTCCGCCACTTATCACGCGATGGTTCCAGAATTCGACAGAAAGTGTCAAACCGAAGTGTGTTAAGGGGAACGGAGTGCCTTAACACTAGGTTCCCAGGTTCCTTCAGCCTACCCCGCTATGTGCGGGATACATCGTGAAGCTGCAAAAAATGTTATGTTATAATGTACCTTTCATTTGAGTACGAGTGATACCAGTAGTCTCGTCAACAATAGAAGCCTTCCTGTCCAAGGCTGTATTCGCAGCTGGTTTCAGGAACGTCTGACGCTGAGTCGGCGTGATGGATCGATCTGACAGCTGACTGTTAAGGAATGTTTTATTTAATCGTTTATTATATTTAAGTTATAGTATGTATATTATAAATTAAGTAAGCGACCCAAGCACGGCTTCGCCCGCTTATACTTCTAATCTACATCTGTTTAGTAGTTTTTTTGTGTAAGTGGAACAAACATCCATTCTCACAAACTCTTCCTATATACTATAGTATATAATAGGATAGAATAATGCACAAAATCTTTTATGTAGATTTTAATAGTTTCTTCTAATTACGCCAATTCTATTGATATCTGACTTTGACTCATCAAATTACTATTTTAACAAATCTGCGTTTTACTTAAAGAATCGATTTAGAGATTTAGAATTTTTAAAATATCTATTATATACTAGTAGCTCCCACGCGACTCCGCCCGCTTAGACTACTAACTGAATTACTTTCATAATCTAATAACAGCTTCATCGCTGTATCCCGCACGCAACAACGGTATACAAAGGGCACCTAGTGTTAAGACACTCCGTTCCCCACTTTCCGCCAAATTCTGGAGATATTGTGTCTTTGCCTCGACACCAGAGCGAGCAATATAAATTAAAATAAATATTTTATCTCCTCCAGTGGTCATCGAACCTACAAACAGTCGATGTTACAGTCACATGTTACGCTACAACTGGCCTAAAAACATTATCGATTTGAGGCCAAAATCATCACATTAATAAATAATAGCTAAAGATTCAGCTTATTCAATAAAACACTTATTTTGTAGCGATATTCTGGCATGTAATTCTTTATATTGACGTATATTTTTTATTTGTGAAAAAAAAAACAAAAACAAAATATTAAAGAAAGCTTCCCAGTTCAAAGTTTCCAATAGTGACAACTGCGTTTAAATCGGTTAAAGCCGTTTCTGAGATAAACGAGAACAAACGCACAGACAAATAGACACCAATTTTAAAAAGAATTGTTTTGGATTTTCAATAATACTATTATTATTAAAATAATTTAACATTAATAAAGGCCTCCAATAATATTTTTTCTTATACATCTTCCATGTACAGACACCGATGCGTTACGGTTTTATTATAAGTTTATAAGTATAGATATTGATTCTCCAAACGAATTCGAATTCGCAACAATCAATATATAAATAGTAGAAACTACATCCTACATTAATGCAATAAAAATATTAAAAAAAAAAATTAAACCGACTTCAAATTGGTATAAATAACATCATTAAAAAAAAGTTAAACCGACTTCAAAATGTTATAAAAAACAAAGCAGCCAGTGTACTCAAAATGCAAGTTCTTCTACATATATATGTATTTTAATTTTCACATATCTCCAAAACTACTCTGAAGCGATTTTAATGAATGAATTAGTTTTAGAGAAATTCGTGGACAAACATACGAACGTATCAACGTGCTTGGAAACCTAAATGAATCACATACTCAAATATTATTCAATTCCCAACAATATTTTTATTACATTACATATCAAACTGATAACCTCATTTTTTAAAGTCAGTTAATAAATAGCACAAATTTTTCATATTTCGAAGGCCAGCAGCAGAGAGCTACGTAAATTTTTTCAATCAACTTGATGGTAAAACTTTAAATAACCTGGATAGAATTAATGAAGGAGTCTTAAATGCAGCGCAATCTACGATATTTTTCAATTTCCATCTTGTTCCACTTTCGTTTTTAAAATGCAAATTTTAATTAAATTTTATTATATTGTACTTCTGGTAATTGCTGAAAATAGTTTTTCTTTCTACTAAATTTATAGTGGGGAACGGAGTGCCTTAACATTAGGTTCCCTACAATTAAGTATTATTATATTCTGTATCCCTAACACAGGAGGCAAGGGGAACCTAGTGTTAAGACTCTCCGTTCCCCACTTTCTGCCGAATTCTGGAGGCATTGCGTGTTGAGTGACAGAAATCAACGCCGCGCTTAGCCTCGACACCAGAGCGAAGAAATGGATATTCCCATGTCTTCGCTCTGGTGTGTTTAAAAAAAAAATTAAGTAAATATTTAATCTCCTCGAGTGGGGATCGAACCCACAACCAGTCGATTTTACAGTCACACTCCGCGCTACGACTGTGCTCAATAATAAATAAATAAAAATAAATATACAATATTTATAAAAAATAAATTCGATATATTGTCATTCCAAGCGCCGGCTATGAGTAACGGTCAAAGTATTCCCTGATCCAATTTCTTTTATAGAACAAACTCCGCATGAATAAATTGTTTGTTATCTGTAAGCAATACTGTGTTTTCTTTGTGTTTTATAAATAGCCTATGATGTAAGTTTTGGGCGAAAAATGACTTAAAACTTATTTTAAATTTATTTATTTACGCACGCAGCGGAGGGGGAACCTAGTGTTAAGAAATTCTCCACTTTATGCCATATTCTGGAAACATTGCGTGTGAAGTGACAACGACACCAGAGTGAAGAAATAAACATTAAATATTTCATTTCATCGAGTGAAAATCGAATCCACAACCTGTCGCGTCTACCAGCATGACTTTTAAGTTAGTTTTCCCACAAAAAGAGATTTTAATGAAAAACCATTTGGGTGGAAGTATACAAATAGGATACAAATATAGCTATAGTAATAGGCACAAGCGTGCGTATGTAAACGCAACGGATTTTGCCTTCGATGCCCATTCGAGAAAATGAAATATTCAATATTTTCATTTCCTCGCTCAGGTTACGAGGCAAAGCGCGGCGTTGAGTTCCGACACTCGCGGAAATGTTTTAATGTGACCGAAGAGTCTTAACACTAAGTTTCCAGGTTCCCACTACATGCCGTTCTATGCGCGGCATACTACGTGCATATTTCAACAAAATCTTGAATTTTGTGCTATTTCACAAGTAGCGGGATTCAAACCCACGCCTCTTAGGAAGCCGTCCAAAATTTGTATACGTTTTCTTAATAATCACTAATAAAATATTATTACTCTCTCTAACAGTTCAAGATAAAAATCGAAGATATTCTATCTATATTTTATGATGTTACAGAAAAGCCGCCATATCCATATTAAATTCGTAAATAATAAATGTCAGCGTTCAACCGGCTAAATTGAAATTGTGAGCATCTGGAGCAATTCTTATCTCGAGGACGTGGCTCAGAGTGTATGAATCGATTTTTAGATACATATAAGTATACGGTGTTTATATGTATACAAAATATGCGATAATACTTAATTCACTTAACACGCAATGCCTCCAGAATTCGGCAGAAAGTGGAGAACGGAGTGTCTTAACACTAGGTTCCCTCTGCCTATAGATAGAAGATGATTTATTTATGTTACTAAATTCACCTTATATATAGTAGAGAGAGAGAGAGAGAGAGAGAGACAGTGTCAAGATACCGTGTCCTCTACTTTTCGTCGATCTCGGGACATCACCAAATAGTCATTTTGTCTACTATTTAAACTATTTTCCCCAAGATCTGTGTCTTTTAAAAACATGAATCCTTAAATATTTTTTTGACAATTTAAAAAATTTTTCGGTTTAAGAAATATTTAATATAGCGCGTTGGGGCGGAGTATTCACAATTTAAATTGCAACATTTTATTAATAATTGCATTTAACATACATACAATATAAACCTCTGTAATGTAAATCTCTTTACTTTAACATCAGTTAAACTAATTGACATCTCTGAGTGTCTAAGATTACCCACGCGACGGATACAATGAACATCCTGCTAATCAAGGCGTCAAGTCAATGGAGAGAGCAATTCCCATTTGAGAGCATTTGTATGCTAGAAGCGCTCGTTTGTTCCGGTGGGTGTAGTGCTGAGGGCGTCAGTAAAATTATAGATTTTACTTTTGTTAGGAATTTATGTATATAATTAAATTAAATGAGCTTCACGCTGTATCCCGCACACAGCAGGGTAGGCAGAGGGAACCTAGTGTTAAGACACTCCGTTTCCCACTTTCCGCCAAGTTCTGGAGACATTGCGTGTTGAGTGGCGGAACTCAATGCCGCGCTTTACATCGACACCAAAGCGAAGAAATGAAAATATAAATGTAAATAAATATTTCTTTTCCTCGAGTGGGGATCGAACCCACAACCAGTCAATTTTACAGTCACACTTTGTGCCCACGACTGGCCTCAATATGTACATATATAATATTGATACTTATTTCTGACCGAAAAATTGGGGAACCAATTTGGTTTTGATAGAATTGGGTTTTTCAGCTTCATTTCCAAATTAAATTCAAGAAGTACTAACTTAAATATTTTTTCTAACAACTCATATAACACATTAATTTATATTACATCCTAATATTATAGATAGAAAAAATAAAAAAAAATCGACGAAAAATTACGTTTTATCAAACTATCACAAGTTGTATGATGAGTTATCTATTTTTTTTTTACTTTCCTTATGTTGTCTACATTAAAGTTGTTCCTTTTAAAACCATTGTTTTACTTACAAAAAAATAATTTTAATTAAAAATAAATAATAAATCAGCTTCACATTATATCCCGCGCACACAGGGTAGGCAGAGGGAACCTTGTTAGTAGTCACTCCGTTCCTTCACTTTCCGCTGAATTTTGGAGGCATTGCGTGTTGAGTGGTGGAACTCAACGCCGCTCTCTATCTCGAAACCAGAGCGAAAAAAATGAAAATGGAATAAATTTAAATAAATATTTCACAATCTTCGCGTTACAGTCACACCCTTGTGCCCCTGGGCCACGACGGCCTCATTCTAATCATTTAACATTAAAAAAATAAAAGCAGCCTATAATATAGTGTATATTTATTTTTGACATCTAAATGTATGAGGTTATTTTTATTTATATACATGCGGATATTCTGATTTTTATTTATACATATATACCCTTTAAAGTTCATGTTATTTTCAGGTAATATAGCTAAATGTGGTTTACTACATACTATAATACACACCGACATCACCTACACTATATTTATCATATCCTATTTATATATGATTATTTTCTAAATTATCACTTTATGATAATTTATGAGACCTCGGTTGACCTTCGAAAACACAATATCGAAGATACTGGAGGAAGATCACGTAAAAAGAATGAGGACCCTCCGGAGGGCATGTATGAAGAGGTTGATGACATTGGACGAGGCGAAAGAGGTATGTAGAGACCGTAGTGTTTTTCGCTCCGTTCTCTTTGACTACCCCGCTAGGGATAAAGTGTGAAGCTAAGTTAAGTATCACTTTATGAAAATTTTAACATGATACAATGTTCTTGATAGTCAGGAATCCAAGTCCTTTTCCAATAAATGATTAACCTTTTTTATTCTTCTTTGCGGGCCTTTGCTTGTATGTCCAGGAAACAAAAGCCCGCAAAGAAGAATAAATAGTAAATACCAGTACATACATTGTATACATATATTTTTGTATACATATTTTGCCAAAAATCGGCGCAATCTTTTGCCGTAATTTAGTAAATAGTGAATTGTCAGAAATAGGTACACTTTGATCCCAAAATTAAACCAAAAAACCCCCAAGATCTTCGCTCTGGTGTCGAGGCAAAGCGCGGCATTGACTTCTGCCACTCAACACGCAATGCCTCCAGATTCGGCAGAAAGTGGGGAACGGAGTGTTTTAACACTAGGTTCCCTCTGCCTAGCCTGCAGTGTGCGGGATACAGCGTGAAGCTGATTTATTTATTTATTCTATTTAAACAAATATTTTAAGTACGTTTACTGTTACTTTTTTTTTAAATATAAAGCGATGGAACTAAAATTATAGTATATATAAGAAATACTCAGATTTACATTATAATTCTATGTTTTTGATCTGTAATATTTTTTTCTTAATAATTTCTAAATAAAAATTGTTTTTATTAACAAAGGCATGTCATTTCGTTTGCAGAATATGCTATATTTTATTAAACTGGTTGAATGGTTCCAATACGGACATAAAGAGATTAAATCTAGAAACTCTTTTGATGTGCCTAATATTTTCCTTTGTCCCTACATCTCCTTTTCCTCGTTCCTTTTTTCGGTTTATTTAAGACGCTCGCATGTTTTTTTTTATTTTTAACTTCACGCTGTGTCCTATATACAGCCGGTTAGGCCAAAGGAACCTAATGTTAAGACCATCCGTTTGTCATTTTCCTCAGAATTTTCCTCAGCAGACGCATTGCGTGTTCAGGTGCGGAACTCAACGCCGCGCCAGTGCGCAGAAATGAAAGTATTAAATATTTCAGGTTCGATTCCCACTCGAGGAGATGAAATATTTACTTAAATGTATATTTCCATTTCTTCGCTCTGGTGTCGAGGCAAAGAGCGGCGTTGAGTTCTGCCACTCAACACGCAATGCCTTCAGAACTTGGCAGAAAATGGGGAACGGAGTGTCTTAACACTAGGTTCCCTCTGCCTACCCTGCTATGTGCGGGATACAGCGTGAAGCTGATAAAATAAATATTTTATTTCCTTGAGTGGGAATCGAACCCGCAACCTGTCGCGCTCACATAATTTTTTTGGTAAATATAACCGCTTATGAAATATTTTATACATCATCGTGAAGTATTTGGTAAATTGTATACATATAAGATAGTAGTGTATAATTGTAAACAAAATCTGTTTTTTTTCACTTAGAGAAATAATTATATTTAAAAAAATATATATATTTTCACTTCTCCATAGTAATTACATATTATAAAGTATAGAACAATGTCGCGAAAACAGCCAAAGACGGAGAAAAGCAGTAGTATGACTATTTTTTTTAATATATTTTATATTAAACTAATAATAATAACTGAATTAATAATATGAATATCTTAAGTAATTTGCTGTAATAATAAACTCCTTTACTTCCCAAATAATAGATAATAATAATAATTCAAATATCTATTAAAAAAACGATACATTATAACGATACCATAAATAAAACAAAATCAAAACAAATTTTGATGGACGTCCAGACATACAAATTAAAAATAAATCTATAAAAACTCACCTTTGAGAAGGGCTGAGAGCAAAGCTCACAGCCGGGGGTCCCCTACTGTCTGGCCGAGTGTCATCCGGAGGCCCCGGCTCGGTGTTGCTTGTTTGTCGAGTCTAGACAAAAATATATATTTTTTTATTATAAAATTTTATAATTTAATGAAAAATGCCAGTTGTGGCGCACGCTTTCTGTACTTTTGCGCATTGTTCACTTGAGAACAAAATAATCAGAACTAAGAATAATCGTAAAATAATTTTTAACATTTTTAAAGTGTTATTCCACAATTAGGAAAGAAAAATACTTACATATTTAGAAAATATTTAAAAATTTGAAAGTAGCGGGACTCAAACCCGCGCCTCCTGGTAACCGATCAGGCTCACTGACCACTGAGCCATACCTCGGTTTCCAGAAGGCACGGGTTCGAGTCCCGCTACGTTCAAATTTTTAAACGTTTTCTAAATAAGTATTTATCCTAAAATGAAATCTGCACAGCCATCTACAACTAACTTCAGGGAGGCTGCGACTCGATTGTATTTTATTATATTTAGTCACATGTACATGTATGTAAAAATAAAGGTAAAACAAATGTTTCATATAATTCAAAGGAAGTATATCGAAAATAAAATAAGTAAACTTACCATAATGCCTTTTAGCTGATTCACCAATGGTGAATCAGCGAAGAAATGGTTCACCGCGGAGAATATGTTTGTGTGTTTGCTTGTCTCGTAGCAGCAGGCGTTGAAACGCCCGCGTGTCTGATGCCTCATTAACAAAAAAATACATATATCTAAACAAATATGTCTTAAAAAAAATCAGCTTCACGCTGTATCCCGCACACCGCAGGGTAGGCAGAGGGAACATAATGTTAAGACACTCCGTTCCCCACTTTCTGCCTAATTCTGGAGGCATTGCGTGTTGAGTGGCAGAACTCAACGCCGCGCTTTGCCTCGACACCAGAGCGAAGAAATGGAAATATAAATTTAAATAAATATTTCATCTCCTCGAGTGGGGATCGAACCCACGACCAGTCGGTTTTACAGTCACACTTTGTGCCCCTGCGCTACGACTGGCCTCATATATATCTTAATTATATCATGTACTTTTTGTACGATATCACAATTTCATAAATTAAACTATTCAATTAATTTCATTTAAAATTTTATTTAAAAAATACGAAACGGTATTATTTCAATATAACGTTGAAATTTTAATTAAATTTGTACCGAGTATCCGATGAATTTTGTTATGTGTTATTTTATTATTTTGTTACTATAATTTAGGTTAATTATATTATTGAGGCCAGTTGTGGAGCTGGGGCACAAGTGCACGACTGCATACGCGACAGGTTGTGGGTTCGATTCTCTAGTCATGAGAAAAAGCGCTTAGTTGAGTTCCACCACTAACCACGCCTCAATGCGTCCTGAATTCAGCGGAAAGTTATCAATATAGTGGATACAGTGTGAAGTATTATTTCTTTTAGTATTTTTTTCATTATTCTTAGGACAGATAGTACCGTAAATAATAATATGTAAAATTAAACCTTGCTAGTATAAACAACCTAGAGGACGTCTGGCGGGGCTAAAGGCCGACGTAAAGGGTTTGGTAATAATAAATATACATTTTTTATATTATTCTTAAAAACATATTTAAATACGAGAATATTTCTACTTTAACGTAGATGAGCGTGTACATTTAGTTGGCGCTACCTCTGAAAGGGCCCCATTTTCAAGTTAGTAAGTACGCATACCGTCTTAACTACATATTAGATTAATAATCTTCAAAATTTCAGTTTTGTTAATATGGCGTACAGGTCTGGGGGCCCTGGGATCCAGCCTAAAGGTATAAACTAAATAAATAATAAAAATACAATTCTTTTTTTATTTAAGAAGTTTCAGATGTCTAATTTAATATGAAATATATTAAATAACTCGCTTGCCTTGTTATCAGAGCGATAATGAAACTATTAATAAATAATATTTTTTAATAGTTTTCTGTTTATTCATTCTCCTGAGTGGGGAACCCACAACCGTAGCGTCCATAATCACATGCTTGTGCCACTGCGCCACAACGGCCTCATTAGAATTATTTAAGCTAATTTCATTATTAAATACGTGTTAGATTGATGATAAAATTATCGCATAAAACCATTAGTAGTTAATTACTTTGGGATTTTGGACCCGTTTAAAAATATTAAAAAAAAAACAGCTTCATGCTGTATCTCGCACACACCAGGGTAGGCATGGGAGGGAACATAGTGATAAGACACTCCGTTCACCACTTGCCGTCGAATTTTTCGAGGCATTGCGTGTTGAGTGGCGGAACTCAACGCAGGTCTTTTGCCTTGGCGTTTGAGTGAAGAAATGCAAAATATTAAATATTTCATTTCCTGGATTATACTCACAAAATGTTTACACTCACACTTTGTGCCCCTGCGCCACGGCTAGCACCAAATATAAAAAAAAATCTTGAACAAGATTCAAAGATTTATTCCGCTCAATTCTCTCCCACGTTCATTACCTACATAGCTTCTTAACAATACTCTCGCTACAATGGAATAAACGATACATAGTATCATAATTGACATTATAGGGGCATATTCATCAGTTAAATAATCGAGATTTTGCTCCAAATTGAGTTATTCGGGATAATTATGATTAAAATATATATAGGGGTACGTTCTAATGCTCTGGAGTGTGTATATACTTTTTGTTAATTTTCAAAAGAATTTCTTTTAAATATTAAACAAATAAATATAAAAAATATAGCAACTTCACGCTGTATCCCGCACAGAGCAGGGTAGGCAGATTGTGACATTCCGTTCCAAACTCTCCGCCGAAATTTCGAGGTATTGTGTGTTGAATGGCGGAACTCAGCGCCGCGCTTTACCTCGACAACAGAGCGAACAAATGAAAATACTAATAAATAATAATTAATTTCTACGGTCACACGCTTCTGCCACAATGCCACGACGGCCTCAAAATCGGATCATTATTTAAAATTTATATTTTATTAATTTGGAAAACAAAGGAATAAGCGATTATATCAAAATTAAAAAGTTAAACTATACAATTCTCTAACAATCAATATAAAGTATATTGTAACTATAAAATAAATATGAAATATAATCTAATCTTTAGGTACCTTCTTGGTATCTTTCTAGAGAACTTTGTTGATGATGCTACGATGCACTAAGCACGTGGTACAGAAGAACACAGGTCTGGTTGGGAGGCTGAGGAGGGACTGAAAGAAGCTGGGTCCAGAAAACGGTGTTAAAATATGTGCGCATGCGGAGTAGAACCACAGGTTTAAAGGGGAATTTTCAGATAGCGATTGTAAAATCAGTTTTTTTTTGTGTTAATTATTTGTTTCTTATAATACAAAGTACCTGCTGATAATTCAATGTTTTTTTTTAATTGGACTTGATAAGAAAACGTGTGAAATTCAAATTAATTAAAATTACAAAATTCAAGCTCCAACCAGATGGACTTCGACCGCCATATTCGTGCGTAGTAAATATATGATAAAAAAATATTATACCTAATCTATGAAATAAAATAATATGTCTATATAATTCTATATATACATATTATACTTAACAACTAAATAACATATTCATTTTCAATTGTATAGAAACAAGACTTACACATAAACAAAATCTTAAAACTTTTAAAATTGTGATTTATAATCTAGAACAGGGGTTTCCAACCTTTTCTTGACCAAGGACCACTTTTATATCATTCTTGGTAGCAGGGACCACTTTGCATGTAGGTATAATAAAAATTAACTGTGATAATTAAACAGAATCTTCGCCTCACCATCCCGTCATAAAATTAAAATCGTTCGCGGACCATATTTAGGCGGACCACTGGTTGGGAACCACTGATCTAGAACCTTCCGATATAAAAAACCTACTTTAAACACTTCGTCGCAACTTCGATGATTTCATGTAAACGATGATTCAATATCAGTTTTAAATCTTTTCTCTCAGTAAATTCAATTTTATTTCGACTTTGTGTTTCATGATTTTTTTTAAAACATGAACACTTCTTCAACTGGCAACACGCAAAAAACCATACCCAGAACATAAACATTAAATGTTCATATATATAAAATAATATTCAATATTTTACTTTTATATATATGTACTTTATAACTAAAAAAAATAGTTATATAGTTAAATATTCTTCGAAGCTTAATAATAAATATAATTTATTGAAATTTAAATATGTTTAATATTTAAATTTCAATAAATGCCAAACCGAAATCAGAAAAGTATATTTTCATAATAATATTACTAATATTAAAGTAACGTGGAGGCCTCAACTAAACCAACCCTTAACTGAGCTTTAATACATTGTTCAGTAAAATATATACTATATGTGCTATGTACCTACTTATAGCCTGCAAAAGGGTTACTGAGTCAAGAAGTTGTTTGTACGTTTCGATTTTACAACTGTATTTCATTTTAAAGTACTTATTTGTATGAATATTTTTTTTCAGCTGCACGCTGTATCCCTCATGTGGCAGTAGGTAGAGGGAGCCACTCTGTTCCCCACTTTCCGCCAAATTCTGGTGGCATTGCTTGCTGAGTGGCGTAACTTAACGCCGCGCGTTGCCTCGACACCAGTGCGAAGAAAGGAAAATATTCAACATTTCAATTCTTCGTGTGGGATTCGAACCCAAAACTTGTCCTGTTGGCAGTCACAAGCTTATGCCCTTGAGCCACGATTGGTCTCAATATGGATATTTTTTTTAATAACATGAGAATTAGGAAAATTCTAACCACCTTTTGTTTCAATCTTATAACGATTTAGGTAATATTACTGATATTTATCAAATATAGAAAGAAATATATGATTTTAAAATTATAAACATATGTATATAATTTCATTATTTTTTATTTCATTTCAAACCAAATCCGTTCAGCTTTTTAAGTATCTAAAACAAGAATTTTACTACTAACGGTGTAGTCACCACAATAAATTTTCCTGAAAGCTTAATGATTATAAAACATTCATTTGAAATTACATATAATTTCAAATAAATATTTTATATTAAAAAAGGTTAAATATCCATACCTATATTATAAATTCGAAAGTAACTCTGTCTGTCTGTCTGTCTGTGCCGCAATCAGGGCCAAACCGCTAATTCATTTGTAATAAAATACTCATACAGAGATACTTGAGGGTCTTCGGATGAACATAGGTTACTTTTTTTTCTCATATTTGTAATATTGTCGATATATACTAATATATTAAAATATTTTTCAATTTGACAGGCAATTTATTCCGCCATGTTAATAACAACCGACCGTTGCTAAGCAACGGTTTGCAAAGTTTATTTGTTGTTATAAGCAAACGTCATCCAAAATGAGCTTGCTTAACGCATACATGGTGTGCGCCGACTCAGCCTTATGAGATACATAAAAATAATGTTTTACAAAAATATTGTCCTTTAAATAATGTTTAATAAAGTCCGCGATACACATACCATATTTATCTCTGAAGCTTGAGCAAAGTAACACAGTAACAACAAGTAACCATTTTAATTAATTTACTTTATATTTATCGGGTTTTTTTTGTATGTATTTTCTATAATTTGATATTGATCCTTATGAAAATGAATATAATAGTCACTTTTAGCATTTCATCTAGATTGAAATTATAGTTCACTGTATAACATTCTAATAAATAATTAAGGAGATGTCACTGATTCGAAATGACCTAGCGAGCTACGACCGGCATAGTATGACCGACGCGAACGGGCAGATGACTTTGTAAATTTTCATACATTTTCTAACTACTGTTAATTTTTATGTAATTATTTGCTGTTTATAATTAATTTATACTTTTCTTTGGTTCTTCGCTTATTCGAGGAGCAGATTAGTTAGATTTTCATAAATTTCTTGGTGTGGTATAAGTTGCGGCCCTGCGCGGCATCGGTGTAATATTATTTAAGTACTAGCGGCCCGCCCACGGCTTCGCCCGCTTAAAATACATGATTATTGATTTAAGCAGAATTGATTGACAACTATAATAAAATAAAATAAATAAATAAATCAGCTTCACGCTGTATCCCGCACACAGCAGGGTAGGCAGAGGGAACCTAGTGTTAAGACACTCCGTTCCCCACTTTCTGCCGAATTCTGGAGGCAT
>JAATLQ010038573.1:47457-78243 GCA_013421005.1 Heliconius erato x Heliconius himera | reverse complement strand
TTATTGTAAAATGAGGCGTCACACTAGGGAGATAAAAAAAATTATAAAAGTCGTGTAATTCATATATGGCCTGCTATATATAAATATTAATTTATATTTTTAAGCCAGCGTGGCGCATGAGCTTAAGTGACTGTAAGCGCTAGTAGCGCTAGAACGCGCGTTGTGTATTCGATGCCCACTCGAGGAAAGAAGTATTTATTTCAATTTATATTTTGAGTTTCGCCACTCAACACGCAACGCCTCTATAATTCAGCGGAAAATAGGAAATGGAGTATCTATCTCAACACTAGTCCTGCTCTTTCTGTCTACCTCGTTGAGTGCGGGATACAGCGTGAAGCTGATTTCAATTTATAAACTGAAGTGTAAATAGAAATAGTGATTCTATAGACTATTGGTTATATATAGATCAACGTAAAAAAAAAAAACAGCATCACACAATTCAATTTTTTATAGTTATAGATACTTGATTTTCTATAGATGCAAATATTAATCAGCTTCACGCACACAGCAGGGTAGGCAGAGGGAACCTAGTGTCAAGACACTCCGTTCCCCAATGCAAATATTAGATACATAATTATATGCTATATAATGTGGAATACCTGTAATTGATCTATGAGTGTTAAAAAACTTATGTTTTCACTCCGCTGGAACGCTTTTCTTGCCACTTCAAAAGACAACTCCTCTAAAGCTGCAGTCCCGAGCCTTTCCCAGTCCAAGGCGGTTACTCCAAGACAAGCTACTGCATATGCTTCGCTGTTAATAAAAATAATATACTAATAAACTCTAATAAAGATACTAAAAAATAAAATATTTTTTTAACTATAGAGTGTTTTTTAAGGAAAAATGTGTTATGGAGACCATTTTGGCGGAGCGGCACTGTGTCTGACTGTAAACATGATTATGATCGAGGGAATAAGCTATTTTCTTTTTACTCGCTCTGACAATAAAACAAAACGAAGCGTTTGGTTCTGCCACTTAAAAATTGTCTCAATAATTGGACGGTGTGTGGGAAAAAGTGTCATAAAATTAGGTTCCATCCACCTACCCTGTTGCGGGAAACAGCGTAAAGCTGAAAAAATTTAATAAGCATCTTAACCTTATTCTTGTTTTATACAAAGAAGGAAGAGAGTTTGTCTTTGTTTGAAGAGTTCCTCTTGTCAATCAAATTTAAATTATTTTTTAATATTTAAACAGATATATACAGAAATAAGAAAACTCATACTTAAATAACTTTTGTTGGATGTACTGATGAACAGCATGTGACAGCGGCACCTTGATTGTTTGCATTGAGTTAGCTTGCAAGCAAAACACACGCCCACCCTAAAAACAAAGATTTAATATGTATTTTGTTCGAGAATCGTAGGCAGAGGAAATTTAGTGTTAACGTCGTATCTCACGCACTGTCCAATTTACGTGTTGAATGGTGAAATTTAACGCTACGGTTTGTCTTGTTACGACAGCGATGAAATAAAAATAATGAATTTTCTAGGGAATCGAATGGGAATTGAACCCACAATCTCTCTAAAAGTTACGTTTACATGTAATGTGTGTGTGTAATGCCTGTGCATTTAATGTTTAAATAAATTTATTATCTATATTTATACATTTAAAGCTAAACTTACAGCCAATTCAATAAGACATTTATTTTGTAGCAATTTTGTCATATGCAATACTTTATATTGACATAACATTTTTATTTATGAACCGATTTAAATAAAACTAATACTAAATGTTAAGTCTGCCAAATAGTTTAATATTTAAATCGGTTAATCGGTTGATCGGAGATTGCCCACCCTAATCGCAGAAGATTAGGGTGGGCAATCTCACAAAAAAAAAACAGATTATAAAATTTATTCTTTTGAGTTTTTTAATAAATAATAAAAATAACATATGGCATTTTCTTATATAGTCTGCATACAGCTTTATTATATGTAAATATATAGATATATGTATTTATAAAATATGCCACATCCAAATCAATGTAGTTGCAGCCACAAAATGGCAGACCTACACTTAAAATAGTTATAGGTTTTCTATAGTCTGAAACTTTAGAAGTATTATGATCTAAATAAGCGACGTTAAGCTCCGCCGCCTTTTAAAGCTTATTTTATAGAAAATCCAAATATGTTTATGTAAATTTAAAAATGTGGCGAATACATAAGAAAAGAAAATCACTTTATAAGAATAATCGTACTAAAATTGTTTTTTAAAATCATATATGTATGTCGCTATTTCTCAACAAGTATAATATAAGCAATATATAATTCGCACACGTCAACCGCATTGCCGAAAAACGAAAAAATCTAAGATTTCAGCAGAATTTTAACAATAATAGATTTATGACATTGAAGCAATCGCTATTCAACAATATAATTAATATTTTTGAAATTATTGGTCATACATATTATTATAAAAAATAACAGCTTTCGCTTTGCTATATGTTTTTATTACACCACGAACTGAATTTTGTATTTGATAGGAATAATAATGTCGAGGGCAGTCGTGGCGCACACATGTATGCAACTGAAAGCGCCACAAGTTTTGGGTTCGGTTCCCACTCGAGAAAATGAAATATTTCATATTTTAATTTATCCGCCCTGGGAACAAGGCAAAGCGCGGCGTTAAGTTCCGCCATTCAACACGCCATTCCTCAAAATTTGGCAGAAAGTGGAGAACAGAAGTGTCTTACAATTAGGTCCTCAGGTCCTCTTTGTCTACCCTGCTGTGTGAACGCTATAGCTTAAAGCTAAAAAAATACATAAAACAAAAATTGTCTCTTATAAGAAATTAGGCGACTAGATTCAGTGTTCAATATTTTAGAGGTGCGTGAGATCGCATTTATATATATTAACAAGACATCATAGAAGCCATTATTGCAGAGTGGAAAAGCGCCTGACATCAAGTGTGATGGATATATATGGCTTCGATCTCTAGCCGGGGAAATGATTATATTTAAATTATTTCCCCGCTCTGGCAGACGAAACTCGGCATTGAGTTCCGTTCAACATGGAATGTCTCGAAAAATGGGTGCGTGGAGCCCTCAGCATCCAGTTATGGAGTAAAAAGTCAATATCACATAATATTAAAATATAAATTAATATTATAAAATTAAGTTTTTTATCTTCATTAATATTTTTTATGTTTCATATAAAATAGTAATTTTTTGACTTTACTTTATCATCGACAAAAAGTATAAAATAAAAAATTACATATTGCTATAACAATCACGTGCATTTGCTTAACTACAGTGTAAAGTTACAAATATATAAAAATATAGTGGTAGTCTATACTAAAGTTAATAAATACATACTTGGAAGCCTACTACTGATCCGACAAGTGGTTGCGTGGCGGGCGGGAAGTGGCCCGCCTTGATAGACAGCACGCCAGCGCCGGACAGGCACAGGAGCTCATCACACCAGGAGTTAAACGATGCGGATGATACGTTTTCCTCCTGTAATAGCCAAAGTAAATACATATACCTTTATCTTCAATCTATTCTAAGTACTATAGAAATTTTAAGTAATTGTTAAAACAATATTAACAAATCAAGTTAAGAGGATAAAATGTATGGGAATTAATATAAATTGTATCTCACGTAGAATAAGTGCCAGTTGTAAGGAGTAATAAAATTGTAACATTGATTCAAAAGCGTAAATATTTAATTTATTGCCGGCTCTACTCAGTAGAAAGAGTAATTTGAATTTGAATTTTTTTTTAATTTTATATTTTATAGTAAAAATAGTGATAGACATACAATAGGAACAAGAGATAAAGATAAGTTTGTTACGCCAAGTTTTAGCCTCCAAAAAGTTAATAAATCTTGAATTATGACGTATAAAAGAATACTTACAAACTTAGAATATATTGCTGAATTTTCAGAATTTCCGCATTGTATTCTAAGTTTGCCACTACATCAACTTAAAGTATTTATCAGTAAAAAAACTAACTAACATGTTAGCTAACTAAGAAAACTTATTACACCTTTCCAGAATATTTATAGGATAAACATATATGAAATAAATGTCTATCGAATGTGATGCAAGACAGCTGCCACTTTATGCATATATCATTGACATTGAAAAGAGCAGTTGAATTTCTTGCTGACTATTCTCAGCAGAACTGCGTTCTTAATCGGTGGCAGTTTTTTTATATGTTCATTCGACAAATCAATTGAAAAGTGCTTACAATAGTCTATTTGAATACAGAATATTATGAATTTCGAATTCAGTATACCAACTAAACTACTACTGTTGTAAATAATAAACGTAAAATTTGTTGACATAAATTTTACTATAAAAATATAGTAATAAAATAAAAGATAAAAATATATCGAAAATACAAAACATATTCATGAGGATCGAACCCACAACTAGTCGCTTTTATAGTCACACTTTGTGCCGCTGCGCCACGACTGACATGAAGCGGAATAGTTACAAATATAATATATTTGTAACTATTCCGCTTATTATTGTTATTATGACATATTATGTAATAATAACATTTAAAAAAAAGATTATTAATTTTTTGGCGGCTATTCTCAACAGAACTGCCTTTCGAGCCAGCTGTGTGCATTATTTTCGTTCGACGATTTAAATCTTTGTTGCTATTCTTATATTTAAATTTCTTCTTCTATTTGAATAAAGATTTTAGATTAATTGGAATTTATAATAATCACAAAGATTTTCTAATACAGCAATTCCTTATTAAAACAATAAAAAAGATAACTTTAACACTAAACGGTTGATGAGTCCTGGCCGCCCTGAAGTTCTATTCCCAAGTAAACAAATTGCAAAAATACAGAAAGACTAACTTCAAAGCGGCCACGACTTGTCGACCGTACTGTATTTCTATAACAAGCTGGTTTTCCATACCGTATACAACAACTCTCCATCAAGCAGGCTGTACACGCGACAAACAGAGGCCTCGTCCACTACAGCGAGACGACTGCGTGAGGCGCTCACATCTAAACAACGCACATTGCTGGGCGTTTGAAGTATTACTTTAGCATCGCCATTGTTTGGTTGCACTTGCCAGATCTGGAAACATCAGATTTGTAGAGTATGAGAAAAATATCTAACAGAGTGTCTTAACTCTACGTTCCCTCTGCCTACCCTGATATGTGAATCATACAGCGTGAAGTTGATTTATTTGATTTAAAATAAATATCTTAAGATCTGTAAAGGCGGCGGTTGTGGGTTCGATTCTCACTCAGAAATGAATTATTTTCATTACTTCGCTTAGTAATGTCTGGAAAATTGGGCGGAAATTTTGAAATAATGTTTGCCATACACTGAAAACTATTTTAAAAATAATTAAAATCTTTCATAAATTAGTACAAGAAATTTTAATATACGTACAAGATTATGTATAAATCAATGTGAAAATCAAATATAAATATAATATCTGTTAAATAATTAAATAAAAATCACTCACTTGTCCATTCATTAGGCCTAACAGTAAGACTTCTTCAAAATACAGCGATGTCACCTTAACATAACGAATGGGAGAAGGTACAGTCCAAGATTTTGCTATAGAAGAGCCGATCATCGATAATTTTGTGTCCTGTAAATATAAAGATGCGCACACATAATAATGATATATTGTCTTTATCTTTTTTAATGGTAGCATACCTCAAAAGAAAAAACGAAAAGGTTATAGGATTACTATGTTCAACTGATTTTATTTGTCTGTAATTTTTCTCAAGATCGCATGGATGTATAAAGCTGAAATTAGTATCAAATATCCATGTCTATAATCTCTTGGAGCAGAAAAAAAAAAGTTTCTAAATCAACGCAGTGAGGCCGTCGTGGAGCACGTGATGTTGTGGGTCTGATTCCCACTCGGAGACATAATTATTTATTAATATTTCCATTCCTTTGCTTTGGTATGGCAATAGCTCGGCGGTGAACTCTGTACTCAACGCAATGCTTCTAAAATCCGGCGGAATGTGGGGAACTGAGTGTCTAAACACTAGGTTCCCTCCCTCTGCCCACTTTGCTATATGAGGGATACAGTGTGAAGTTGAAAAAGAAAAACAATCTACGTAGTCAAGAGATAGGAACGTAAATCCAAACCTATAGGATACTTCTCGTTCATCTAGAATTTGGCAATTAAAAATTAAATTAGTACTAAATTCTAGGTGACCAATTTTTATATTGTTGATATATCTGTACAATAGTTATATCTGTAAAATATTTAATTTCATTATTACTATTATAAAATCCATATACACACATACAACGAACAGTACAGACCTTTTTTTTTACAATTGCTATAATATAAAATAACTGACCAACCTGGCACATCAACAAAGCTTCACTCGTAGTAACCAGTAGAGAGCATTCATTTCTCTGAACTAGTTTCTCTTTGACCCGATACAGCATGCCTTCCAAATCCCCCTGCTCATATATCACTACCCTCTCCGGCAATTGCACCTGTAGGTTCCAAAAATTATTCATAATCTTTTTAAGTGTTAATAGAAAAATATTATATAATTTTTTTGTTGTATAATGATATAATATTTTAAACAGTTCAGTAATATTTGTGTAGCAGAAATGCAAATGTCCCTATCTAGATAATAACAATATAAATAAGTTGTAAATGCACGTTTCAGAGTTTCGACGTAGCTTAATAAGAACGTACGACTTAAGAGCTAGAGCGTTTGTAAGAGACAAGAGGCACGGCTTCGAATCCCACTACTCTGATTTTTTATATTTATTCTAAGGTACAGGACACTAGGAAACCTAGTGTTAAGACTCTCCATTCTCATTGAGACACTTCCGTTCCCCAGAATCCGCTGAATTTTCGAGGCATTGTTTGTTGAGTGGCGGAACTCGAGGCCGCGCTTTGTCTCGTTACCAGAATGGGAATCGTGCGACTGTCGACTGTGCGACGTCGCACACCTGTGCCCTTACGCCACGGCGTGTGTCTTCTATATTACTTACATATTCATATTTTCTTCAACTTACATATCTTTCTATTAAGAAATCATTAATAATAATTATTCAAGCCAAAGGCTATGTTTACTCATGATATATTAGAATTAGATAAAAAAAATATAAAATAAAAAAATCTATAAATTACCGCAAGCCTGTTTTTATAAATGGCGATTTTCTGTACCCTGTCGTGGCATTTGATTCGAACTTTGTTACCAGTAGTCAAATGTTGTATTATAACATCAGTCATGTTCTCTCGATACGCATATCTCTCCCTGTATAAGCCATGTACTGTACTGTATGCAATTTGATAACACCACAGAGAGCCATCCTGACATGCAACCGCCTGAAACATTATGTCAAATTTATAAGAAGTGATTTTTTTTATTACTTAGTATTTTAATATTTCATAGCTACATTTAATAAGATTACTTTACTTATTTTAGAAAACGTATAAAAATTTGAACGTAGCGGGACTCGAACCCGCGCCTCCTGGAAACCAAGTTAAGTTGTAACAAGCGTATAAATATTTCGACGTAGGTTGATAAGAACGTATGGCTGAGTGGTCAGAGCGCCTGGTCTGTTTCCAGGAGGCGCGGGTTCGAGCTCCGCTACGTTCAAATTTTTATACGTTTTCTAAAATAAGTATTTTTCTTTCCTAAGTGTGGATTAACACTTTAAAAATAGTTAAAAATATTACTTTATCGTACTGTACACAATAATAAACAACCAGTTACTTTAGCCCAAACTAAGTTAACCTTTTAAAAAGCTCATAAAAATATATACACTATGTTAAATTTAAAAATATATTTAATAACAATGGTAAACTATTTACAATTATGTTTAACTTAGATGAAGGTGCAACACACCACACCCATTCCAGCGGAGTTGTAAGTATGGGCACTCCTTCAGATGTGAGAACAGTCCATCCACCCACACCCCCAATCAAAACTAATGCCCCTAGCACTGATATTGACATGGCTGACAATCCTGAAAGTTAAAATTATTAAATCTTAATATAATTTTCATTGAATGTATCAACATGCTCTTACGTATTAAGAGGTCCAAAAAAATAAATGCAAATTTGTATAGAGCTGATATTTTGAGACATGATAGATAATTTGCTTCAGCTAATGTGCTAAAATACATGGCAAAAACCATGTATGACAAAGGAAAAAGTCTTGGCTTGGCAGACTGATTAAGATCGGAGAATGAACTGGTATCAACAATATATGCAGCAATGGACAAAGCTAGTTAAACCTCCAGAATTGAAGAGACACTGAAAAAGAAAACTTATAATCTCTGTCAAGGAACACCTAAACTATGGTTATGTAATAATATTAATATAGTTTTAATATCAAAAAAATATTTTTATTCCCTAAAAATAATGTGTCCATGTAAGGCAGATTAAAATTTATCATAATAATTTGAATAAGAATATGTATATAACTGTTGTTGTGTTGTTAACAAAATGATTCCAGCTTTGATTCCCATGTGGATGAATGAATTATTTTCATTTCAATGCTTGGCTAACAAGACAAAAGTAACAATATATCAAAAATTGGATGATGCACGCAAATGTTTGCATCTTGAGCTTAACACTAGATTCTCCCTATATACCTATCTGCTATATTTGAAGTTATTAGTAAATTAAAACAAAAATGTCTTACCAACATTCCTATCTTTTAAGATTTGTTGACCTTGAGTGTCATAGAATGAAAGAGTATCATTCCAATCTGCTACTAATAGAGTTGACTTTGAAAAAGCCACAGCCCAAACAGCGGATTCCCGAATGATTTTTTGAACTTCATCACCTATCTATTAAATAAAAATAACAATAAATATATTTTTTTAGCTTCTCACTGTTGGAAAGCTAATTGAAATTCAATATAATCTTGATAAATTTAATTCGATTTAATAATTTCGTTTTAGTGTAAATGGTTTTTTTTATTCATATTAAAATTATATATATGAAACTGAGGCTATTGTGGTGGTTTAATTACCACTCACTTAATAATAATAATAATAATAATAAAGCCTTTTTGTTTCCAACTTAAAGAACAAATTTAGTTAGTAAAAAATTGTTAGCAACACAAATATTTTAAGACTAATTGGTTATTAAGGTTAGATATATTATTGTTTTGCATTTTTTTGTTTGACCCCTCTTTGGGTGTAGGCCTCCTCCAGCTTGTCCCATTCTTTTTCTTGCATTGAGAAGCTATTCTTTGTCTGCAATGTCTTCAATATCATCTCTCCATCTCCTATGGAGAAAACCAAGGAGCCTTTCAAGCCTTTCCACCAGAATTTCTTTTGCCAGCAGGATCATTCCACCTGGTTGCTAGGAGCGTCCATCGATTGTCTTTATATCAAGCCACATGTCCTGCCCATTTCTACTTTAGAGCCATGGAAAATACTTCTTGCATTTTTGTCTGTTCTCTTATGGCTGTACTTCTAATTTTTTGTACTTTGTTAAGTCCCAGTATACTTCTTTCCATGGCCCTTTGAGTGATTCTTACTATTCTTTTTATTTAGTCAGTAAGGGCCCATGTTTGACAGCCATACAGTAAGCTAGGTAGGAGACATGTGTCAACAACTATCTCTTTTAGGAATAGGCTATATTTGTCTTTTAATATGTCTTCTTGTGCCTAAAATTTCCTCCATGTAATGGCAACACATCCCACTACCTCTTCCTCATTGTTGGTTTTTAAAAATTATATATGTTTTCCTAAGTACATGTATTGGTCAACATAGTCAATGCTTTGCCCTTTGATTGTGATTGGTACCTGGTTACTGTTAGTCAGGATTTTATTTTTTGAGGTGTTCATGTGCAGACCAACCTTTGTGTTTTCTTTGTTTAGTTGTTTTATGAGCATTTCTAATTCCGTGGCAGTCTCGGCTAATAAAATTATGTCGTCTGCAAATCATAGATGGTTGAAATTACGGCCTTTCAGGCTTATACCCTTTTTTTTGGAGTTGAGACTATGGAATATCCATTCTAGTACGGCAATAAAGATCTTAAGAGATAGAGGGTCACACTCTCGGACTTCTCCCTCAATTTTTATTACCCTGCCTTTTGTTTCTAGTCTGATTCAGCTGGTGCTTTGCACTTATACATTTTGTATGATTCTAATATATTTTTGGTCTACATTTAAATGAGCCAAGGCCTCTCAGATTGCGCTATGATGGATGCTATCAAATGCTTTACTATAGTCAATAAAAACAACATATAATTTTTTGTTAAATTCTTTGTATTTTTTTTTACTTGGATCAGTGTCTGGATGTGATCTGTCGTGCTAAACCTGTCCTAAATTTCCTCACTTACTCACTGGTAATAAAACAAAGTGCAATGTTGAGTTATGAATGTCATAGCACTAGGTTCCTTACTCTACTTCATATAAGGGATACAGAGTGAAACTTCATAAAAATACCTTATTTCTTAATGATACAACTCCATTAGCTAACCCAATAGCTAAATATTGTCCTGTTGGTGCCCAAGCACAACTTGTAATACGACCTGACACTTTATATTTTTGTACAGCCTTTACATCCATTGACCAGAATGCAAAATCTGACAGGGCACAGGATGCCAAATGGTAAGTTACTGGGTTATATTGTAGGCATTGAATAGGTTCACTGTGTCTGAGGACAAATATATATAAAATATATTTTTATATACGAATGAACTGTTAATTTGAAAATAAATAACTTCTCTTGATTTTAAATTAATTGAGATGCTAGTGATGTTATATCAGTATTCAACAATGTTTTTAATTGACAAATTCATCTATAAAAAGTGTTTAAAATATTTAATCATATATTATATTAATAATTAAAATAACTGTTAGGTGAAGACAGGGAACTTACGAGTACTTAAGTACACCCTCCATTTTAGATGTCCAAATAATAACATTTTTATCGGCACTTCCACTTGCAAATTTTTTACCGTCATCACAATATGCCACTGCATGTACTGGTCCCTTATGTGCCTGTAAAAGTTGTACAAGAGCTCCATCTCTAGGATCATATACCATAACCTTCTCCCCTGCTCCTACTATGAGTTGTGTACCATCTGGACTAAAGCATATTGTGTGTACACTGAGAAAAAGAAAGTATATATATTTGCATGTAAGTTCTTTAAGAAATAACTTCTTGGGTTAATTTTAAGCTATATGCATGTATTAAAAGGTATCTTAACTTTTTAAAATTACCTAGAAAATTCAATTTTATCAGCTTCGTGAATTTTATTTACCCATTTAGGAATAGTCCTCATTTCAAAGAAAGTAGTTTTTCTAGTGACTTATGAAATAATAAATGATAACATACAAATATAACTCTACATTCTTATTAGAAAAATTGATAAGTATTATTACAAAGCAGTTACTATATTAAGCCTATTCGGTTGACAACGGGTTTGTGGAAAGTGTAAACAAATACATTGACGATTGATTTCTCTCTATGTACAATTTAGTCTGTTGTAATAGTATAACAATGGGACTACCACTTTTTAATAATAAAATTCAGTTCAAATAATATAATTTACGATTTTTTTTCATTATTAATTATAAAAAGTATTGATCCCAGCTCGCGCTAAAGTGTTTGAAACAATTTAAAACTTCAATTTGACTGTTGATCCAAGCTGCAGTTAATAATTAATACCATAGAGTATAAACTAAAAATAGCAGATAAAAACCACAGATAAAACATAAGTATATAGAAAATGTTTCAAATTATAAAAAGCTGTCATTTGGGAAATAAATAATTAAATCTAATCTAATCTGGCTTCACGCTGTAACCCTAGCGGGGTAGTCAGAGAGAACGGAGCGCCAAACGCTCCGATCTCCACATACCTTTGTCGCCTCGTCCACTGTCATCAACCTCTTCATACATGCCCTCCGGGGAGTCCTCATGCTTTTTCGTGACCTTCCCCCAGTATCCTTGTAATGTGTTTTCGAAGGTCAACCGAGGTCTCCCCCTACCTCTCTTACCACTCACTTTCCATCATAAATCTTTTTTGCCATTCTTTCATCACATATTCGTTCGACGTACCCAAATCAGCTGAGCATGTTCTTCTTCATTCTTACCGTGACATCCTTGCTAGTACTGCATTGTGTACGGGCAAACGCACAGCTATGCTTACGTTTCGCCATTTCATCAATGCAGCTAAGGCTCCGTTAACCCTGTTACCGGCAGCAATACGTCTTTCCACATTCATATAATATCTTCCATCTCTACTGAACATACTTCCCAAGTATACCACTTCATTCATTTGTTCTAATATCTTACCATCCACACTGATATTGCATTCCGTTCTGTCTTCCTTTCTTTCAAATATAAGAACCTTTGTCTTGATTGAAATAATTAAATCTATGCCTTTACCCAGAATATAAAATAGCTACTTAAAACAATTGTAATAATTATAATTTGTAGGTATTACGACTGCTAATTGTATATTAAAGTCAGCTTCACGCTGTATCCCGCACACAGCAGGGTAGGCAGAGATTTCTACCGAATCCTGGAGGCATTGCGTGTTGAGTGTCAGAACTCAACGCCGCGCTTAACCTCGACACCAGAGCGAAGAAATGAAAATATAAATTTAAGTCAATATTTCATCTCTTCGAGTGGGGATCGAACCCACAACCAGTCGATTTTACAGTCACACTTCATGCCGCTGCGCCACGACTGGCCAGAACGTCATATTGAATGAAAGTAAAACCCAATAAATATAATTAATATAATTAACTCAGATAAATTTATTTATTTAATAAAACCCAATAAATATAATTCTCTCAGATAAATTTATGATTAATAAAAAGAATTGAGGCCAGCCGTGGTGCTGGGGCACAACATGTGAGTGTAAACGCTTCTGGTTATGGATTCATTTCCCACTCGAAGAAATGAAATATTCATAAAAATAAAATCAAAATCGGCTTCATGCTGTATCCCGCACGCAGCAGGGTAGGCAGAGGGAACCCAGTGTTAAAACATTCCTTTCCCCACTTTCCGCCGAGTTCTGGAGGCATTGCGTGTTGATTGGCGGAACGCCGCGCTTTGCCTCGACACCAGAGCAAAGAAACGAAGATACAAATGTAAATATATATATCATTTCCTCGAATGGGGATCGAATCCACAACCAGTCGATCTTACAGTCTTCTCAGATTTATCAGATGAATCTTCTCAGACAGACCTCTACCTTTTATTGGGCTGTTCCATTACAGTACCGACTGAATGCAGAGCCATCTATTGAAACCAATTATATTTACAAACCAATCGCGAGCTTATTGGATTATCCAGAGCACAGAACACATATACCAACAAATAATATAAGGGAAGAACAATATAATATAAGGGTGATCCAGAGTACCTGCTGTTCTACTATCAATGTGCAAAATAAATAAATATTGATCTATAGTCCTATATTTGAGCTACAAATTAAGAGATTTTTAAAACAAGCTAGATTAGGTTTGGTAAGAAAAATTTTAACTTAAAAATAACTATTTAACCAAACTAACTGTAGCAACGGTAGCGTTAGTACATATATAAATCAATAAAAACCTGCTTGAAATGCAAGTAAGTAAACAAATCGCCACACGCATATTGCCTACCTTTCCGCACGTCCCCTCTACTTTATAATTTTTTCTTTATATTAACTTTATACTCTGCCTAGAATAAGCCTATTAAGTACTTACTTATATGGTATTATATTATATACAGATCGTAGGTAACATATATACATTATATTTCATCCAAATCGATGCAGCCGTTTATCAGGTTTTAAGGAGACTTAAGAACAGTTACTAATTTTTATAAACCTGTATATATATTAATATTTACGAGTACCATAAACTAACGTGAACCTGATATGTTTACATTGAATAAAATATCATTGCAAAAATATTATCATTGTAAACATTGTTATAATTTCATTATCAAGCCATAGATGGCGCGGATAGTCGAAATTGTAACAATGTTTCTTCAATATCACCACAGTAGCATTCTACGGAGTTATAGCATAGCACATATAATTAATAATTATTATTTCATTTACGGTGATAAATTAAAATAAGTATTATAAATATTTAAGATGATGATTTTATTAGTGTATGTTTATGCAGCTTCATGCTGTTTCCTGAAGATTTACTACCATACACAGGGTAGGTACACGTTAAGGTACATAGTGAGAGGCTACAATTATTAGACTATACTAGGTATATTACAAGAACTTGATTTTACCAGCGATATATATGTGTGGATGTATGAAAATAATATCATATTATATCTTATATCTATATATCTTAATAGTAATAAATATAAATGAAATCGTTTCGGAACTCTCAATAGGAACCGAAATCTGACTCACTTTTGACTATTTTTTATTGTTTTGTAATATGAAAATTACATGTAAGGCATGCTATTCTCTAAGAAAATAACTATAAAATAAACATAAATACAAAAAAATACGTGAAAGCCGTGGGTAAAAAGAGTAAAAGTTGATGTAAAGTGCACCCATAAGAGTAGTTATTTAGTAGCTTTTATTTAAATACTTTTGATATTGTAATAATAATTTGAATATTAGGATAATGAAAGTTTTATAATACAATACGAATCATACATACATCATATAAAATATGTTCCATTTGTCTGTGTGTTCATAAACTCTTATCACAGAAATTGCGGATTGGATTTAAATAAACTTTTTAAGCCTAGGCAACATGAAAGCATACATATTTATTCTGAAAACTGGAACACCTAATTTATGACCATATTAGACTAGGTAATGCTCCTTTAATACAGTGATTCTCAACTTTTTTTTGTTGCGGCGCATATTTAATGATTTCAAAATTTGGCGGCGCACAAAGAAAAAGATAAAAATTATTTACTTACTACAACACACTGCATAAATAGTTTATGACAAATATTTTAAATACACGATATAAATTTAAATAAATTTAAATTTTTTAATTTTTAGTTTTAATGTTGGCTAATGCTGAAAATTCGAATTCACACAAATAAGACGTGGAAAATTGTAATAATATGTTCAAAGTTTTTTTGGCTATCATTGGATAATCGCATCTGATGTTAATCCAAAATGAATTAATTGATTCTTCTGAATGTTTAAAAATTAAATATTTTTCTTTTTAAATTATATAATTTAATAATATCAACATTATTATATATTTGCAAAATTTGGCGGCACACAAGTGTCGCGGCACATTGGTTGAGAATCACTGGTACATCTATTATAGTTCTACTTAAAGGCTGCTTAATTTTTGTTGACCTATGGTTATCAGAAGTAGAATGATCAACTGAACTAAAAAATAAAAAAAAAATTCTTTAGCAGAATTTTATTTTGATCAAAGGATTTCTTTTTCATATTAATATAAATGGTCTCATTATCAAACGTCTGATGTAAACTTCGAACAACTCTCATGTTAAAGTAAAATGCTACAACATATTATGATATGTTATGTTATTATATATAAATATATGGATAGTGTCTGGCGGAATTGTTTATCATTTTTGTTTTTTTTCTTGTCTAATAATGTCAGCCATTTATTCACTCGTTCAATCAAATATCACGGCAAATGCAAACTTTTTAATTTATATTTAACTAAGTAAGTACTTAGATGAATATATACGCAAGTGTCTAAATTTTGTATTTTTTTTTAATAATAAAATACTTTTTTCATAATTATTTTTTTATTTGATTTATTTTCTAGCATATACATATATGGCTAATAGGTGAGGCCAAGAATGTAAGTCAATAATTCATATAAAACTGAATGATTAAAAGTATGAGGTTCACATGTATCAGCCAGTCCGTTAAGGGTTGGTTTACAAAAAAAAAGGATAAAATAAAGCGAATCCAGTATTTTAAAATACTGGAGCGGTCATCGCGTCGTGCGTTGTATCATTATACTCTAAAGTCTATAGTCTATAGTATAGACTGTATAGACCCTATACAGTAGGTAATATGTACATGTAGAGACTCTATGTAACTTTAAAGCATTGCTGAGAAATTGGTGGTATTGGAACTTCTCGTGTTAGATTAAGCTGTATTCAATTTATGAGCCCTAAAACGATTTACAGAGTATACTCATAGCCAATATTATTCATATTTGTCCAATTAACTTAATTTGTATATTACTTAGATATTATATAGATGTGGCTCAATACCTATGTGTCTAATATATTTAGTTGGACAAGAAATAATATTTTGATCTTTCACATATTACAATATTAAGATTGTCGTTGCGCAGCGACACAAGTATGCGACTGTAAGCGCGATTGGTTTCGACTCCCACTCCGAGAAATGAAATATTTAATATTTTCATTTTCTCGCTGTGGTTACGCCACAACGCGCGGCATTGAGTTTCGACACTGAACACGCTTATGGCACGAGAATTCGGTGGAGAGTGGGGAAGTGTTTTAATGGGAACGGAATGTCTTAATACTAGGTTCTCTCTGCTCACCCTGCTATATGATAAAATATAAAGATTTTCTTAAGAAGCTGTGTTTTAACACAGTTTAAGCTGTGTATAGTATTGTTCAATATGCAATTTAGGTAAGTTTTGCGATAGAATAAATGTATAAAAATTTATTTAAGTAGATCTTAGAAGATAACATAGATAACGAAACCAAAGTAAGTAAAGTAAGCTCACCTTCAGAAAAAAGCGAAAAGTATTTTTTTTCTTTGTAATAATTATTGTTGTATTGTATTTTATGGAGGCACGAAGAAGTAAAAAGATTAATGAAAAATAGTACTGAATATTAAAAAAAATAAAACAGATTACCGAAATTTTACATTTCCGGTCGTTCTATCTTTTCTCAGGTCAAGTGATCCATTTGTAACTAAATGTGCCGAACACAAATACAAAAAAATAGATCAAATGATGAAAGATTTTAAAGTTTCTCCCAAATAAATGACGTATAAAATTAGTCCTTCCATATATTGCAATAAGGCACGAAATTGTAAACAAAAATCTAAGAAAAATGTAAAAAAATCGATGAGATTTTATTAATAACGTGTGACACTTTAAACACTACCGTCCGCCCTTAATGCGCCTTTTATCCATAAATTACTCTACCAACAAAAAATCCTAAATCTTTCGGAACTTATCTTATTACACATAGAAATAAGGTTTAGAATTAAGAATTTGACAGCATTTCTATACGTGTATTGTTTTAATAATGACATTAGTAGTTTTCTTGAAATGTTAGTTGTAGAATTCTCTGACGCCTTTTTTGTATGTTACGACAGACAGCCTGTCGCCGATGCCGGATATACCAAGGCAGGTAGAAGTAGGAACCGTATTTTAGTCCCAATTATGATTCTCATTTATATTAGGGGAGATAAGGTTAATGGGAGTTATGTAAGTGAGATTTCAAATAAAAAAAGATTTTAATATTTTTAATTAAATATTTATTGTTAGCGTCTTTGTGTCATGTTTAATTAATTATCTGTGCTATATATAATGTTTAAAATTCTTGCTTATACATATATATGTATGTTTTGTAAATTAGAATAGTTTCATTGTATTGAATTGTGGCAAGCATAGTCGCGTACTTATATAATGTATTGGAGTAATTACGCGTCAGTCGCACCAATTCTCAGAATGATAAAAAAGTGAAATACAAGACCAGTTTAGAAGTAAGAAGTAACAACAAAAAAATACTTGTATGTAATTGCAAACAGGTATGATTTCCTCGTTGTGTGTTCTTTACCGCGTTTTCCCGCAAAGCCATAATTTTCCCGAATAGGGAATTAGGGAATTCTGGGGAACTGTTTGACCTGCCACCGAATTTTCTCACAGTACGTCACAAAATCTGGATGCGTGGCACCCCACTACTGTGCGGTTTCGTAGGAACTTCCTTCCACGCGCCACGCAACTGTGGAATGGCTTACTTGTGGCGGTGTTTTGACGTCGATATGACATGGTACCTTCGAAAAACGCGTCTATCTCGATCTCAAAGAACGGCAACGCACCTGGAGCTCCTCTGGTGTTGCACGGAGTCGTGGGCGTCGGTGATCACTTGCCATCAGGTGACTCTTACGCTCGTTTGCCTTGTCTTTACTATTAAAAAGAAACACAAATATTATGTATTGTTAGAAATTGGAAGTGGTTAACGTTTTTAAAAAACGTATATAATATGTTTCTAAGTTTTTTTGAAAAGAGAATCTACGTAATTGCCATAGTGATATGTATCATCCAATAATAATACTTCACATGAGTTTCCTTCCAATAAGGGCCGTTGCCTACAAGCAACTGCCCCCGATTGCCTTTTTTTCAAATGTACTTCATTGCTGTTGACTTGGACTCTTGACAGCGTCACCGGGCGTGGAGGAGCGAGAGTAGCTTACCCCTGAAGAAAAAGAACGAGCTTTGATGGACGTTCGTGAAGAGTTGGCGATCACAGGGGAATGCCCTTCGTACGCTAATCAGAGGAGGTTTCGACCGTTGGGCCCCATCGCTCCGAGACACGGACTTGCCGTGAAATAGGACTGGCCTAACCCCGATTGACACAATTCTATTGCTTTTATAGTCTTTTTCACCTATATCTACCCAAATTTATATGAGTTTGCTAACAATATAATATTTAACCAATATTTTTTTTCATACGACGCCCGGTGTGCTTTTACTCGTCGTAACACAAGTTAATAAAGCTAGGAATTAATTCATCAAATTCGAAGTAACTATAATAATTATTTTATATTCACAATCTCTATATATAATAAGACAGTAAAAATATTTTGTCTGTACATTTAGTAATTTTGACTGAAATGGATAGAGGGACACTTAAAAAGAATAATAGAAAGCAAAAATATTTTTTTTTAATTTCTTGTCTGTCTGTCTGTCTGTCTGTCTGTCTGTCTGTCTGTCTGTCTATCTGTCTGTCTGTCTGTCTGTCGATACATTTTTGTCCGCATTTTTCTCTGAAAATACTGAACCGATTTACTTAAAAATTTCACCAATTGCTTTGTTTTAACTCAACTTAACTACTAAAGTTCGGTTCATCAAAATCGGTTCATTAAAAAAAAAGTTATCGTCATTTGAATGAATTCAAGGCATTAGCTTGCCTGCGAACAACATTGGTCATATTTTTTAATTCGAAACAATCAAAAATTCTTATAGAAGTTACGATAATGTCGTAAAAAAATCATATTAGAATATTACAGATTAAAGTAATAAAAAAATCATATTAGAAGTCATTATAGTTGTCAATCAATTCTGCTTATTAAATCAATAATCATGTATATTAAGCGGGCGAAGCCGTGGGCGGGCCGCTAGTATAAAATAATTACCTAATGAAACTAATATTATGAATTTCTGAAATAATGCAATTTTTTTGTATTCACGAAGGTATAGAAGGTAGCAATGTAAAAATTAAGCAGCTAAATATTTGGGCTTAAATTATTGTTTCAAATATCCAAAAGAGTTTCTAATCTGTGTTTTTATAATAAACTAACAATCATTAGGTATTTATTTTTTTACACACTTTTTGATGATAAAATAAAGTCAATGTTAATTGTTGATAATAAAATAAAGTCAATGTCAACTTTTTTGAAAGATGGTGGATATTCATTCAAATCAGCTTCACGCTGTATCTCGCACACAGCAGGGTGGGCTGAAGACACTCTGTTTTCTATTTTCCGCCAAATTCTGGACGCATGAATAATAATTGAAAATTTAAATTTAAATACATTACGATATAATACAAAATGAAATTTCAATATTATGCAATATTCTAGTAATATATTGAAATCAAAATATTTCTATAAAATATAAGTAGAAAAATATATTTTTATAAAATTTCATAATAATATGTTTTTCTGGCGGTCATTTTTTTTATTTTTAAAAAGTTAAATTACTAATAAATTATTATTTTTAATGTTACAGAGAAAAAAAACCGAAAACAATTTCGCGCGAGTGGCTGGTTCCAATTATTTAATTAAATAATAATTTCCTTAAAAATAATGACCAGCAATTCTAATACTTATAAACAACATATAATATTTAGCAAGAAGATATTATAATCACCAAAAACGGTCTTGTCCTAAATTTGCCCTAAATATTAAAAAAAAAATAAACAAATAAGGAAGTCCTTCCTCATTCGTACTGAATACAAAGCACTTTTATCACTTTTACCCACTTTTACCTTTAAAAGGGGGGATAATACGGTCTGTTACCTTATCTATCACGTCCTGTGTCACCGGGGAACACAATTAATCCATTTTGAAATCATCCGGGTGCATCCCCCGGGGCTTTAATTAAAATGTAAATGGCGGCCGGTCTGTATTCTCGAGTGTCACACGAACACGGCCCGGCGCGCCGCTGTATGTTAGCGTTGGAAAGCATTCGCTGAATTTATGAATTTAAATTGTCTTATTATAATTTAACTCAATGTGAATTTTTAATTTTTTTAAACCATTTTCTGATTTTTAAATACTATATACGTGTATTGTACGTTTTTTGTATTATCTATATATCATCTAAGTATATTGTATCATCTGAAATGTTATGAAATAGTAAAAAAGAAATCTTTACATTAAATAATTTTACGAAATTATTGTTGGGTTATGATAAAATAGTAATCATTGATTATTAATATTTTTGTCTTTCCGTTTGCCCGTTTGTACACACACATCTTCTAAACTGAACAGATTTGAAGTATAGCTATTAGGCCTGGACAGTATATAGGCTTCAAATAGTATATTTGAATTTGAATAGTAAGATTGTTATATTTATATTCTTTAGTTTTTACCTCGCCGATGACACAAAACGCTGCGTTGAGTTCCGCCACTCAACCCAAATTGATTAGTATGGAAACTGTCATAAAGTTCACGCAAATGATTTTGGGGGCGGCCACTAGTGCGAAATAAAGGGATGAGAATTTTAAAATTAAACAATAGTGAGTATTAAAATAACCTAAAGCAGTAATTAATATTTTAATCACAATCAACTACGGGCTAAGGATGAAAAATATTAATTCACTTATTTTAAAAATAGTTACTGTTCAATATAGCTTATATTATAGTTGTATATTTTTGTGTCTATAACTTAAATATCCCATCTCCCGGTGTAGTACAAATCAATACCGCGGTGTTAGAAAGGGACGACTAACACAAAGGGGCGGGTCTGGGAGTCCCCCCCACTCTTGTAACAACCCTATTGCCACAACGGTTTTAAACAATTCAATTTAGGGGACAGAATAGATGGATAGATAGATACATAGTTCATATAGATACTTTTACCTGTTCGTAAGTATATATGTATATATATAGGTATACATGAAATTAAATTAGTAATTAAAATGACCTTTCCCATGATTTTTCTTGAGTTTAAATTCAGGTAGAAAATCTGTATCAAACAATTTTTGCATTTGTTTTACGTCTTAAGTATCGTATTAAAATGCTAAATAGGCTATATATTGAGGTCAGTCGTGGCGCAGGGGCAGTGTGTGACTGTAAGCGCGACTGGTTGCGGGTTCGAGCCCCACTCGAGTAAAATTTAATATTTCATATTTTCGCTCTAGTGCCTCGGCAAAGTGCGGCGTTGAGTTCGCCAATCAACACGCAATGGCTCCAGAAATCGGCGGAAAATGGAGAACGGAGTGTCTTAAACAGGGTTTACCCTGCCTACCCTTCTGTGTGCGGGAAACAGCGTTAAACTGAAAAAAAATGTACTAGGACTTGTACTATACGTAATAGTGAGTACCTATCAATGTATACCACATATTGGTGCAGTGCACCTGTCTACCATATTGCTGATGTAAAATAGGCGAAGCCTTCCCACTTTCCTCACTCTCTTCTTGGGTAAATTATGTTATATGGAGTATCCACATACACATATCATATAATACGATCAATTAACTATCTCGCAAAAGATATCGCAGAACCTCTTCGTCAGTCTTAGAAATAATATCTATAATAATGTTTCAGTACATTCAATGTACGACATCGACTTACGTTATATAATTACTTACATTTATATTATATTTATACTTATTTACATTTATAAACATTTATTTACATTTATATTTTCATTTCTTTGCTCTGGTGTCGAGGCAAAGCGCGGCATTGAGTGTCGCCACTCTACACGCAGTGCCTCCAGATTTGGCGGAAAGTGGGGAATGGAGTGTCTTACCACTAGGTTCCCTCTGCCTATCCTGCTGTGTGCCTGGGTACTGCGTGAAGCTGAAAAAAAAATAGAAATTATTAAAGTTGTATTGTGGAGTAGATCATACATAAAGAGAATAATTCGTTTACAACTTCTTATCAATCTGAAATAGGTAATAAATTTTAAGTATGTAAGTATTCATAAAAGTTTAATGATCCTTTTTTATTTTTTATCGGTACCAACATACATATAATAAATCAAGAGTAAAAAAAATATTATGAGTTGTAAATAAAACTATTTTAACCGAATTAATCGCGTATATTATAATTTTTTTTTGATTATACATTTTTGGAAACCCGACGTAGTCTACTCGTGACCACGGACTATTGCAAAGTATTCTAAACGTCGGGTAATATAGTTTAAATTAAAATGAGTAACAATCGTGAAAATCTAAGAACTTATTAAATATTATGAATGTCAAAAAATATTTTTTATTTTCTTATAGAAAATAAAAAATATTTTTTGACTTACCTGGGGATGAAGAGAAATTACCCACAACGTATAATTTTATATCTATCTACACTTAATATCATAAAGTGGAAGAGTATGTTTAGTTGAATGGACTAATTTCAGGAAGTACTGGTTCGAATTAAAAAATATATTTTTGTGTTAGGTAGACCATGTAACAAGGAAAACGCTAGTTAAATGGAAAGTGAAGTTTATGATACTGGTAAGTAAACTCAAAGAAATGACTAAAAATGTTGTTGTATTTGATTGCAGTACTTTACTTTGTTTTAACATGAAATACCTTACGTACTTTTCGTTACACAATATTGTTTTAATAAAGCTTCGATTTTAACAAAGTATTGTTAAAATCGAAGCAAACGATAAAACCAGCGTGACGCACTTATTCAGTTTTATACAGCAGCTATACGAGTATAGTGTTTCATAATGATTATTGGTTTTGGTTTAATACTTTTTCATTTTTTATGTAAGTAAATTTATCTGCATAATATGGAATTCCAGAAGCTACTCATGTCACTAAACATATATATATGTATTAAATGACATTTTGAAGGAGAATCAGAATCCTTTTTAATTCGACTACCATTGATCCATCTTGCCCATCCGCTTGTCCGTCTGCTGTGTGAACGGGTAGGAAAAGAAGTTTTTATAAGTTTTTTAGGTTGATTTTTTGCACTAATTTTAACATAGAAATTATTCACATAAGCCCTACCATGTTCTATCTGAGAAATTGAGAATGTTACAAGTTTACTAAGATCTTTGTTCACTAGTATATGAACACTTGGATCTTGATCTTGGATCTTGGATATGAATCCTCGTAACTGCCACACAGATAGACTACTCTAAATTAGAACACGTTATTAAGTCGCAGGCTAATACAAGCTCAAAAAAACAGAAAACGTACGTCTATTTTTAAACATTTTTAAAGTGTTATTCCACACTTAGGAAAGAAAAATACTTATTTAGAAAACGTATTAAAATTTGAACGTACCGGGACTCGAACCCGCGCCTCCTGGAAACCGACCAGGTCGGTTTCAAATTTCTATACGTTTTCTAAACGTACGTCTATTTTTGTCATTGAAAAGAAGACATTTAGTCTGCTATTATTTATATACATAGGTACATTATACATAATTTTCCCCGTTTGAAAATAAAGGGCAACAAGGTGAAAATTAAGTGAATTAAGTAAATAAAGCCATTCTTTTAATATTTGTTTTGGGTGTTGTTTATTTACTTATCAGCTGTGTTCAAGAAATGCGATTCTATATATGTTGGAGAGTCGTATATAAGAATGAAAATGAAAATTTTACAATTAGATAGAGAATTACTTCTGGAAGCAATTAGAAACGTCCAACGTGTGGAGCATTTCAGAAATTTATACATGTTGTCAATTTCGTACGATATTGGCGATTTGTTATATAAAATGAGAAGTAAATTTGCAAGGATGACCAGATTACTGATTCTATCGCATGATAAACTTGACGTGTACAAACGTGAACAGGTAAGGGATTCGATTTGTTGAATATTTTAAAATCAATCCTATCAAATATATATACAAAATTAATATTGAAAACTAGTTGGGCCTCGCTAGTAGTGTATACTTTACGACGCTTGACCATCCGTTGTGCATAAGTAGTTACAGAAGAAACAATAATGTTAGTGGAGTGGAGTAATAATAATTATTTCTCTTAATAATATCAAATAAACTTTTTAAAGTTATCATTTTTTAGAGACTACTTTTACTAATTTTTATGATGAAAATGGAATTCGCTTTAATTTTTCCAAAAAAATACAATATCTGTTGTTTCGATTTACTATATAATTATGTATATTTATATACTTTAATTTATTATTTACTTTTAATTTCTTAAATAAATTAAACGCCTGGGTGGGTCTACAATGAAAACTATCTAATTAATACGAAACACTTGTATTATCTAAAGATATACTACTTACATTAACATAGTAATAAGTAAAACCTACATTAAGGTACGTTCTGTTTTATAGGTGTCTTTTGTAATTTATATTTCTTTTCTTATGTCAATTCACAGCACATAGAACATTTAACTGAAATACAGAAACTTGCCATGGAAATCTATGCCTTGGTTGAAATTTTGGAAGACTGGGAGAGCTCTGGTCAATACCAGAGTCGAAGACCTCAAGTTCCTAAAGTCCCTACAAGTTATAGAAATAATTCTCGATGGTATAGTGCACCATCTTTGCGTCATCGTGGTAGAAATATGACGGAAAAGCCAAAAGTATTAAAGAAAAAAACATTTAATTATGAAGGTTTTGATTCAGATTTTTATTAAATAATGAATGGTAAAAATCCATTTAAATACAATATTTTTATTTTTTCTACAAATACAAATCCCTTATTGATATTTAAAAATATTTATTACCTAACAAATACCTAGAGGCCAGTTGTGGCGCAGTACCACAAAGTGTGACTGTAAAACCGACTGGTTGTGGGTTCGATCGCCACTCGAGGGGATGAAATATTTACTGTATGTAGGCGATATCACCTCAACGAGTCCCGTTTCCTTTAGTACCTGCTCTAATAGAGATAGAGAAATTTTATAACATTCCAATTTGGAAAAAAAAAATGTTTTTAAATTGTTCTTATGTATGCTGTAATTCTTTACTAAGAATTACCTTTACTTAATGTACTTACATATTTATATAAAATAATTTAAGAAAATATAGAATTATATTATAAAATATAAAAAAAAATCATCCAATAGAAACCTTATAAAAAAAGAAAACCATACAACAATTAACATACAAATTGTCTAAAGCAAAATCATTCGTAGTACTCAAATAGTGGACCAAACAAAAGCACTCCAACAACTTTATGCCATTTCGCCCGCGTACAGGCGGACTCACTAAAAACGGAACGCGGGGATACATTGGTTTACTTTTGGTTAAGAATTTGTTATTGTAAGCCATATGGGCGCAGAGCGGCGGAGCGCGGGATTTTTTCTGTTAGGACGAACTTACAGCCACGGTTAAACAATACGACACATGCATCTGTGACGTAGTAACCTTCGATGCCATTGTTCAGGTCACGTTGGACGCAGATCACACTTTACTTCCCATGGAAATGTGGAATGGATTGGGTATGTAAATAGCCGGTTGTCGCTTGCTACCTTTTCTGGATGGAGTTTAGGAATTTAACAATATTTGTCCATTTATGGATGGGGTTAAGTAGAAATAGTATTTATTGTTGTCAGCGAAAATTTAATTCATAGTGTTGCAGCCGTTGCCACGTGGAGGAACCTACAGTCAGGAGCCAAACAAGAATAACCTATGCATAGTAAGTGTGTATCATATAGCCTAATATGGTATAAGAACGCGTATAACGTGCATTTCAAAAACACTATATTTTTATTGTTAGAACATTATTTACTTTTCATTCGTAAATAATGTAGCAGATTGTTAAGGTCCCATTCCATGTAGGTAAGTATATTACAGTTTTGCTGGTCTTAGAGTTTCACATCACAATAGAAATCTGTCATATATTACAGGCCAGCTTCACGCTGTATCCCGCATACAGTAGGGTAGGTAGAGGGAACCTAGTGTTAAGACACTCCATTCCCCACTTTCCTCCCAATTCTGGAGGCATTGCGTGTTGAGTGGCGGAAGTCAACCCAGCGATTTGCCTCGACAGCAGCACGATACAAAATAGTGACATGATGTCATCTTGGAATAATTACCCAGATTCAGTGTATCAATGTATTTTTAATGTAACGATTTAAATTATTTTCCTTTTACTATTTTATAGCAGTATACATTATTATTATTATTTTCGCCTAATATAAGCCTTCATTTAATACATTAAAAGTATCTTATTAAAATTGTATTATATACTTAGCCTTGCCATAAATAATGTTACGAAGAAAAACATTTTTTTTATTGTACGTAACATTTATTAGTATTACAGTAAGGTAACAGGAGATAGATGCTCTTAGTCGTTATTAATTTTTTTTTATCTTCACTTTTGTAACCCGCATATAACAGAGACGGCAGAGAGAACCTAGAGTTTAAACTCCATATTTTCCGCCGAATTTTTCGAAGCAATGCGTGTTGAGCGGCGGGCCGAGTGCCGATCGAACCCACAACCGCCGCGTTACACTCACACCCTTGCCCCTGCGCCACGACGTCCTCATCATTAAATATTAATTATCGTTTACTCAACGAAGCTCGAAGTGTAATGGAGCCAATGTAAATATTATTTATAAAATAATCTGTTTTGTAAGCAGAATATAATCCTCGCGGCATGGCGAAGTTTGAGTGTTCATTGAATATCGCATTATCAATATTCAGATAAGTTCACCCTGCGGTCATTGCGCCTCGACCCGACCGCCTCAAGGAATCCACTTAGTGGTGAATCGATATCTAATTGTTATACTGAATATTGGTTCATCCATATCAAAAAGACGAGGCCGTCGTGGCGCAGGGGCGTAAGGGTGTGTTTAAAACGCGACGGCTGTTGGTTCTATCCCCACTCGGGGTAGCGAATTATTATTAATTTTCATTTCTTTACTCTGGCACCAAGGCAAAAGGTACAATACGCTAGGGTAACTAGGTTCCGCCTGCCTAATCTGCTATATGCTGGATACAGTGTGAAGCTGATTTTATTTATATTAAAAAGGATGGCATTTTCTCCTTTCAATAGAACTAAATAGTAGGTATCATTAAATATATTAAATATATATTTTGACTTTTAATTATCGATTTGGTGAGTCAATGAGCCTAATCACGGAAAGGATGTTTAAATAATTTTGAATAACTCACCACCCTGGGAAATCAAACTCAGAATAAACGCAGCTATAATCATTTTAAATACGCCATGATGGCGTCACACACGCCTTCTACTCACTCAATATGAAAAATTTGCACCAGGCTTTTAGAAGTTTTATGCTACAGTTAACGTAACCTACGACGAATGACGCAGCTTCATATTTTCCCGATACAAAAATGACTCTACGACCATGATATACGGTTAAAATTGATTTAAAAAGTAAACTTAGGTACTTATAACCAACGCCATGGATTAAATCGACAATAAACATGGAGTATTTACTTTACATTTACTCTTTAATTGTACTTAGTCGACTAGCGAGGACTGACAACTCACACGAATTCTCGCCGTGACAATGCAGGTTTCGATGTAGAGTCTCTACAGTTTTATTATATTTTATATTTTATTTGAAAATATCGGGCCAGTTGTAGCGTAGAGCATAAATGTGTGTGTAGATGCGACTGGTTGTGGGTTCGATCTCAATTCGAGGAAATTAATATATTTAATATTTTTATTTGTTCGCTCTCTCGAGGCACTCAACATACAATGCAGGCAGAAATCGGCGGAAAATGTAGATCGGAGTGTCTTAACACTCTGCATACCCTTTACCATTACCCTTTGTATAAAAAAATTGGTATTCCTACTACATACTCATGAAGCAATTTATTAAAAACAAAAACGTCTTTAGCTTTTCATATATTAACGTAACCTGTCACGTACATTAATAATCCCATAAATTTTTACCTTCAATCAAAATAGAAATATATATAAAATGTAAATAAGAATTCCTCTTTGTGGACACCACAATGGTTGTTGAAGAACAAGGAAAGGGAAGCGTTCGATATTGTAGAGCAAAAGACGCATGCGTCATTCCCTTACCGCCGACCTCAAACCATGCATCTACTATATAATCATATACCTATCTATTAGCAATTATCGACTACCTAGTGGAAAAGATAATTAATCTCCGTACAAAAGTAACCGATTGGTGCTTTAGTAGATATTGTTGAATATATCCATCTTAATAAGCCTTTAATAAAAAGACTGTAAAGTTATACATTTATATTAAAGTATATAAAAATTCTTAATTATTAAGAAACAAATAACTGATTTTATTAATGTAAATGATCTTTGTTATAACAGCTAACTTTAAATGTATATTATACTAGGATCCGCCACCTACTTGGCGGGTGAAGCTGAACGAAGCTATGTTGGTCGAAGCTGAATCTGTGCGCGTAAATTTCAAAACGTTCCACAGCTTAGCTCTATGGGACATATTTTGACCATTTACTCAGAAACAATTATAATTATCACCAAACTACTTCGCTGGTATCACCGTGTCGTCCACAACGTTCCTGTAAAATTTCAGAGATGTAGGTTTAACGGGCTAAGAGGAGTAGCATTACAACGAAACACACTTTTGACCAGTAAGCTAAAGCTAAAGCTTTTTTGTATATTAAACATATATTTCAAAAGTGAAAAAGCAATTTAAAATAAGAATAAAGATGTAATCTATTAACAGATAAATGATCTATGAATTTTCATTGTTTTTTGTCTGTTTATCTTTTAAAAGATTGGACTGATGGTTTGTCTTTTTCTGTTGTATAGATATTAAGATTAAACAGCATGGAATATACAATTGATATCGAAGACTTTTAATACCTCACGGTTTTTACCATAGTAGACTGCGTAAATAAATAAGGAAATAATACGGTACAATAAATTGATAAACGTGATAAAGATTTTTCGCTCAAACATTAAGTTGAAATCTGGAACATTTGATGTCTGGGATATCGGAGAGACCAGCAAAACTATCAGAAATAAATAAATGACAACAAAGTTAGGCTTATTCCAACTGATAAGCATTTTCTTGTTGACATTTAAAAATCAAAAACGTAACATCTGACAAAGAACTATGAAAAATAAAAATCTAATTTCTGATTTGACAATGAGCAATACTAATACTAATACTTACAAAGTTGCGGGCGACCACAGATAATGTTTAATTTTCCAAAATCTCTCTTAGACCATTTTATGGTACTTAACTAACGATCGTCCTACACTATATTATATTTGAATGTATCTTTTTTTTATTCCAATTAACATCATCGAACCGCGGGGGGTCGTCCAGGAAAAGTGCTGCCGTACTCGACATCATTCACACTTAATTCATAAATTGCAAGTTTTTATACCGAGTTAAGCAATTATAGCTCTTATGTGGCTATTATGAAAATATAAATTTCTAGGTAGATTTCGAATAATTTAAAGGTTCCTAAGTAAATATATGATTTTTATTTATAAAGAGCACTACAATAGAAGCTTTTATTGGCCGTTTTGTAGATCAGAAACTGTCACAAAACGTTAAGTCATCGACCCATCGGCTGAGTAAACATTAAAAATTAATATGAAACTGAATTCAAAGATTTATCTGTTGCTCTTATGTATGAGTCCACTGATATTTACCAAAATCAGTATAGTATGTAATAGTATTTTCATGTTATTTTACATTAGAAGAACACTTTTATGAGGTTATCATCTAATATTGACTTTCAGTTAAGAAGATAGCAGTGAAAGATTACATATCTTTCCGTTCCCCGCCTAGAGACACAGCAGTGCATGGGCAGCAGAAGTCAATATCAAAATGTCTTATTAGAGAAACAGACAATGCGCTATGACTTAAGTTACTGGCTGTGTGTGTTTTCTTCCATTCTCGGCAAAGATACATAATAATATTTTTTAACAAAAACGTCGACTTAAACCGGATCTCATAGTCAGAACCTAACCAAACTCTCATCAAACTACCCTTGAATCCGAATGTTCCTTCCCAATATAAACATTAATCATTAAAATCCGTTGGCGCGATATATTTAAAGCAAAGGAGAATGAAACTTTTGGGCCGTCACGTAAAGAATTGAGATGTGATCTAAAAAATTACAATTTTTTTTTTATATTTAGAATAGCAAATAATAAATTAATTGACAATCTGGAAGTCTAGAAAAATGAAAAAAATAAGATTTAGATCCTTAATCGATTAAAATCAATCATATATTAAGTCAGAGATGTGACAGCTGATTGACAATCACACCTTGTCTAATGATTTTTTGCATTTTTGCATCTGTTTGTCATCGCAAAATCAGGCCATTAAATAAAAAACATTAAAAAAAACCTTTGCTTCTGTCATTACGTTCGTGTCATAACGCATCGACATTTTGAATGTTTTCCCGTTTGTTTGATATTTTCAACGACTACTGTTTTGTTTTTCTCGGATTTTGACTCTGACTACTTTGTACGACCCTCGCTTCCTCACTGGACTCTGAAATCTTTTGGATCTTACGACCGCCACGCTATGGATATGAATCGCTGTGTGAATTGTGGGATAGCCAATGGACACTGCAATACCCTAGTC